>CM038214.1:372421584-372662921 GCA_021442155.1 Cymbidium sinense | reverse complement strand
ATTACCGCTAGTCATCACCAATCATTTGGAATCTTATAGTTCTTTCAAATCACATTAACTCATGAGGAGTGCTTAGAAACTTCGTGATGATCTATGATTTTGAAGTCAAAGATGCACTACCAAGAGTTCAAAGAAGAGATCAAGTCAACCATCGATGAGCTCAAGAAAATCAACTTAGAATCAAGAAGATCACCCACATACATGCTTTTGTTGAATGAAATTGAAACCAATGACTTAGTTAGCTATTGACCGAAGTTTAAGGACTCTTTGCATGGAGTTATGAAGAGATGCCTGATTCTCACATAGGTCCATAAACTAGTAATAGAGCCTCGCTAACCCTATCAAGCAAGCTTGACACATGTGGACAGACATAATAGTCATTTTAAAGTCAAGAAATTGATCAATGCTTTCATCCGAAGAAAATACCCTACCTTAGCCAAAGATCATCCCAATTAAGAAAAAGAATGGCCAAATTCACATATGTGATAATTTTAGGATTTAAATAAGCATGTCCAAAAGATGAATTTCCACTACCAATCAGAGTGATGGTGGACATTGCCTCATCTCATGTCTTCTTTCATGGATGGCTCATCCGATATATAACCAAATAAAGATGGCTCAAGATGAAAGAAACACTACTTTTAGAACCCCGATCAAAATCTATTGCTATAAGGTCATGCCTTTAGCCTTAAAATGTACATACCAATGGGCTATGACTCAATCTTGATGAACTCATTCATCATCAAGTCGAAGTGCTATGTCGATGATCTCATGGTCAAAAGTAGAGAAAAGGAAGACCATCTCTTTGACTTGAGAGTAGTTTTGAATAGTTAAGATAATTTAACCTCAAAATGAACCCCTAAGTGTGCATTTGAGTAGCTTTGGAAATTCTTGGGTTTGTTGTCAACACCAAGGAATCAAAATCATTGGAGAAGATCAAGGTGATATAAGAAATGCCACCCCTAAAAGTTTAACTCAACTCAGATCATTCAAAGGGTGGTTGGCGTATCTAAGATGCTTTATATCCAACCTATCAAGAAGATGTCAGCCATTCTCGACGCTTGTCAAAAAGGATGTCAAGTTCAAGTTGGATGATAAGTGTGAGCATGCCTTCAAAGACATCAAGCATTACCTGACATGCCGGTTCTAGCATCCTATCCTGGCAAGCCATTCATACTTTACACTACTTAGATGACTTGGTGCTTTGCCCAAGCCAATGATGGGAAGGAAAATGCACTACCATCTATCATCTAATCCTACCGAGGCTAATTATCCACCCATTGAAGAAGCATTGCCTAGTTTTAATCTTTGCATCCCAAAAGCTAACACTACATGCTTCCTCATAAGGTGAACTTAATCTCTAGATCAATCCACTATAGTATCTCAACACGCCGATGATCGTGCACAATGGTCCATGATCCTCTCAGTTTGACATTACCTTCATACCCCTCCGCATGAAAGGATAAGTGCTAGAGATTTCAAGCAAAGACACCCACTTCGACTCTCGCTTAGTGATGATCATGAACAAATCATGAACTTAGGGGATACTAGCATTCGAGATGTACTTTGATGGTGTGCTTCCTCTCAAAGAGGAGAAGAACCATAATCTACTATTCCAAGAAAGGGTAGAATAGTTCTCTTAACTCTGACACTGATGTGATGAGATTCTCATATCATCTTCCAATCCTTGCACCAACAATGAAGCAATATGAGGCTCATTGTTGGTCTAGAGTTATTACTCTAAGCATCCAAAACATCAACATCTTCAGGATTCTCGCCTAGTTATCAACCAAATCGGGTCCTATAAGGTTATAAAGCCCAAGCTCCATCACTACCACAGTACACCATGGAGTTGTTGGCCCAAATCTGAGGTTACCATTTATAAGATTCCTCAGGAGAGAACACCATAGATATGCTTTAGCCAAGCTTGCCAAGGAGTTGGCATGTCAGGATGAGTCCATATCAATAAAGGTCCAAAATAGACAAGTCTTATCCCTTATTGATATTGAACTCATCAAAAGTACTCAAGGGGAGGTTGTTGCCAAGAAGGATGAGGAGTTAGATTGGAGGCAACCATTCATGGATTACCTAAATAAAGGCAAACTACCTCAAGAGAAGTCCCAAGCCCATCGATGAAGTAGAGCACTTTCTATGCTCTTGTGATGGTGTCTTATGCCAAATCTTTCAATCATATGTGGTTACATTATTTTTAACAAGCATGAAGCTAAAGATCATGATCGAGGTACACTGATTATGTGGAGCCAGATGAAAGCCAAGATCAAGAGACTGGATACTACGGGTCATCGATGATCGAAGATTACATGGATACGACTAGGATATGCCACCAATGTCAAATACATGGTGTGGTCCTACACCAACCACCCAACATTCTACATCCTACATTGGCCATTTTGAGTGTTGTACCACATAGTGGTCCATTGATCCTCCTTCTTCCAAGGGTCATTGATTCATCTTAGCTATACTAACTACTTTTCCAAATGGGCAAAGGTGATTTTGCACAAAGAGGTCAACTCAAAGATGTGCTAATTTTTAGAACCATATCATATATGGTTGAGTGCCTCATGAATTATATTTGATAATGGTAATGCATTCAAGAGCACGAGATCAAAATTTTGCCTAGACACAATAGATTGGAGATATTCTACCATCAACTACCCGGAAACTTAGAAGCCTTCAAAAAAACTCTCATCCAAATACTAAAGAAGACACTATAACAATAAGTTATAGTGGTGAGAAGTTAGTTGAAGCCTTATGGGCCTACCGCACACATATAGAACTCCAACTCGCCTACCTTTCTCCTTAGTGTATGGGTCTAAGTCTCTACCATTAGAAGTCCAACTCCATCACTAAGGATAGTGGGTAAAGATCACAATAAAGAATGCCAAGTTGCTAGAAGAGCTCAAGGTTGAGGAGAGACACCTGAGCATGCCAAAACCTCGAAGTTGTACAAAGCTAAAATGATTCAAGCTCACAACAAGTTGTTTGTCCTAGAGCTTTTCAAGTAGAGAGCTTATTTTAGTTCTAAGGAGACCGATGTTTTCATAAGATGGGAGGCAAGTTTGAACCCACTTGGGAAGGCCCTTTGCCATAGAGAAGACCTACCAAGAGGATCTTATCAACTTATTAATCATAAGGGAGAGCCCAATGCTTCCAATCAATAGGCTCTACTTAAAGAAATATTATAAATCATGTTTGAAAATAATTATCATCAATGAAAATTCCATTTGAATTCAATCTCTTCCATGTTGAAAGTATTCTTATTTATGAATCAATGTGTTTTAGGTAGGTGTAAGAACCCGACATCCTATCCTTCATCGACACAAATACAAACACAAACACACAACATATAAAATAAACACATATCTTTTATATTGCTACTCGAAGTTGAGATAAGCCCCAACCACACTCACTCAAGAGATGCTAGTGGCCGATGCTACCTGCTAGTGTGTCACCCTAGGTCTTCTTGCTTTGGAGGATGTATGTTACGCTTTCTTCCTACTTGGCCACTACACACAAGCCTTTATTAGTTTGAGGCCTTAATGCGTCATAAGCTACCCCATGTTGGCTTCATTTAAGAGGATGTGAGTCTGCTATGCTTTCTTCTTAGATTAGATTCATGCACTATCAATAGTATATTTAAAGTTTAGGATAAGTCCCTAGTGGCTCCTTCTTCTCCTACTGCTTCAAGTCTGTCCAGTCCTTCCTTGGGGCTCTGCTTAGTAGTCCAGTTAGATAGCATCTATCCCAATGATGACTATCCCATGATCCTCCACTTGGAAAGTCCTACATGCTTTCTTTTCCAGATTGATCATTGTACACCAATGGGCACCTTAGGTTGGTTGGTTCTCACTATCCAATACACCACTCATGCCGATGGATACACCTTAGGTTGGTTGTCTCACACCTTATACACCAATCATGGCATGTAAGTCTATCTTTCTCCTTTGGCCACCATACACCTATAGGCTTTCTTTTGGCTCAAGATAATGCCTCTAAGACCCCTTATGGGCACTATATTTGGATCATCCTTTGTGACCCATTTAGACACTACCTTACTATCGATTGACAGCTCCTTTCCAAGAAATCCACCCTATGGTTGGAGAATCCATCTGGATGTGATTCTCCCTTGGTCTAGTAAATGAGATAGGTCAAGCACATAGTCCCTTCTCGGGTGGTCTCACACACCAATAGGGTCCACACAAACATATAAACAAAATATATATTCACTGTGGATTAGAGGACACCAATAATACCTTTTCCCAAGAAGGCATCCTATTAGGAAGTGTCAAGAAAACTCCCTATTGGAATCATACTACTTGAGTTGATATAAGTCCCAATGATATTCACTAAACCCCCTAAGTTGGGTTAATTTGTTGTGCTACCAACAAGTCACCCTAGGTTCTTCCCACTTAGAAGATGTAAGCTATGCCTTCTTCCTAGCAAAGCTGCACAAAAAGAAAACCTTAGGTTGGCTAGCTCTACCCCATGGCAGACTATCCCTTTGGATTTGTAAATCTAAGATAGACAAGTCGATATAGCCCCTTCTCAGTGGGTCCATCGCACATCAACATGGTCCATAAATTAAATCTATCAAATTTGACTGAGCTCACATCCCCAGCAGATATGTCCTGAATTCAAAATCAAACTAAACCAAATAAACTATATCAAATCACATGAAATTAAGATCAAATTAATCTTGACTACTTTTAAGTTGACATAAGTTCTCAACAACATTAACTCAATAGCAGTCATGATTTATTGTGCATCCAAAGTGTCACCCCTGTTGTTCCTTGAAAGATGTAAGTCTTGCTTCTTCCTAGCACAGTTGCACATAAAAGGCAACCCTTAGTTGGATAGCTCTACCCCACAAAGTAGACTATCTTTGGATTTGTAAACTGGTAGGTAATATGCCCTTCTAAGGTCATCACAATTGATGGTCCATACATTCAAATTAAATTAAACCCAATCTAATTTTTTTTCCATTCAAATCACACCTTGTCCTAGTGGAGCCCTAAATCATATATAAATAAGTCAAGAAAATAATCAAATTAAATAACCTCCCTAGTGAAAAATTAAACCAACTCCCAATAGAGTCTAAATAAAAGAAATCCAACCAAACTCTTATTCCTGGATACATCTAAACAAATCTATGAAATCAAACTAAAATCCCAATCCCCTGAGATAGCTCAACCTACTTCCAGTGAAGGTTCATATACCCATCCTTAGTGGACTCAGCCCATATTTCTAAAGATATGCCTCCACATCAATTAAACAAATAAATTAAAGTTGATTCGATATAATCATGGATTATAGATTCTTATCCCAATCTTCTTTCCATAAATCACATAATCAAATCAAATTCAAACCTTAACCCCAGATTTTCTTCTTCTATGCTTGACATAGACCCTCACATCATGTCCAATGCATGTGTGATCCTTGGGATCTCCTCCGTCCATGGAATTCTATCAAATCTTTCTTTCTTTTATGCACACCTTTAATACTTAACCAAAAGCTTAACAATCTATTCATTCAAATTACATCATCTTAACATTGTAATCAACATTTTATGATTTATGATGGTGCAAGCTCAAACTAACTATACAATATCATGCTAAACATATTATAGTTTGAATTAACACATTATATATTATAATATATGATGTACATTGTTATTTGCTATAATATAATATATTGTCTAACATTACACCTCATTAGAATCACTTAAAGGAACAAATAACAAAATTTTCTCAAAATATGAATAATGTTCATTTTGATGTAAAATTATTATTTTCAATTAGAAATGGTACAAAGCATAATTTTGGTGTTGTTTAGTGTGTGTCATGAATTTGGCCAAATTCTTCCATCTTAACCTTCAAATTAACTTTTTTTGTGAGTTTTGACCCAATAATAACAAAAGTAAAACATACTAAATGTACAATAAAATTTAGTAACACACCACCACATTCATATATATGTGAAGTTATTTTGTTATGTACATTATATTTAAATATGCTTTCATATAATATTATTATCTTACATTACACCTTAAAATGAATCACTTTAAGCAAAAAAAATTTATAAATTTTTGAAAATAAACATTTATTTTGGATGCAAAATTCCATTTTTTTGATTAAATGCACACCATACACCCCCAATGATGTTCCTAAAGCTTTACCTAAATTTGGCCAAATCCCATCATCTCATTACAAATCAGTATTTTATGAATTATAACAATACAAACTCCACTACATCATACTATAACAAACTAAAATATTATACAACAAGTAGTAATACATATTATATTATAATGCATGATGCTACACTATGTTATGGCATCCTTTATTATAATACATATTAAATTTTATTATATTGTATATATCACATCACAAGGGATTGCTTAAGAAAAAATTAAAAATTAGTCTAAATAATAAAATTATATATTTGTATTATCATATATTTTAAATTAAAATAATATATTATGATGATGCTTACCTATTATGAATTTGGCCAAATTCACCATTTTAAAGTCTAAATCAACATTTTTATAAATAATGTTAGTGTAGCTAGACTACATGATTGTAAAATAAAAGAATTTAAAATGTAGAATAATATATAATGATATATGATGTTATACTATGCTACAACATATAATATTTATTTAAACATAAAATCTTACTTTTTAGACTACAAGTGGCATAGCACACCTTTGGTACAACAACCAATTCCACTTCAAATTTAATAAATTTCATCATCTGATTTATTAAATCAATATTTTATGATTTATATTAATATGACTATATACAATACCATAATAGACTAAAACATTTCAAAATATCTATAACATCCAGAAACACATCACTACATGCTCAAATATATGATGCTCCATTATACAATAATATATAGTAATATAATATGATTTAGGGTTAAGGTTTAGGGTATTCAAATCTCTAATATCCATGGGAAAGTCACTTGAAGACATTTTCTTTAGCTACCATAACTATGTTAGGATTAGGTCATTCTTTAGATCTACTCCTAATGACATATTTATTCGATGTTTAGGATTAGTTTTAGGGTTTAGTTAGGGTTAGTTTTGGGGTTTAGGGTTTAGGGTTTTAGGGTTTAGGGTTTAAGGTTAGTTTGTATTTTAGGGTTTAGGGTTTATGGTTTTAGGGTTTAGGGTTTAGGGTTTAGGGTTTAGGGTTAGTTTAGGGAGGTAGTTAGGAAAATCTTTGTTTTTTAGAAACTTAATTTAGTTTTAGCTTATTAGGAAGTGGGCAAGAGCGATGATTTTATTTACCATTGTTTATAGGTTTAGAAGATTGTATTTTTTTAAGGACTAGAGCAAACAAGTTGAGAGCCATTTATTATACTTATTCAACCATCCACCTATTAGAGTAATTAGATACTTTATCCTCTTAAGACCAAAGTAGTTATGATATCTTATCAACCTCTAAGAAGATCATTTTTAAGATCAAGAAGCTTTATTTAAGTTTAAAAGTAGCTCAAACCTCAACACCAAGGAAGGTTTGCTATGTAAAGGACAACTAGGGTGATAGCAAGTAGTAATTCACCATACTTGATAGTCTTAGTGTAGCCATTTTCTAGTCTCTCCACCGTTGTATGCCTCACCTCTTCTAGTGGCACGCATTGTATATGGATAATCACTAAATCTTACTTTTACTTTACTTGATTTTATCATGTACCTCCACCCAGAAATTAATGAAGGATGATTCTACTTATATATTATTATTTACTTTGATGCTCTTATTTTAATCCTTGAAAGCTTTTAAGTCTAAATAAAAATAATAACCTTAGTTTGATCATTTCCTTGATTAGTCAGGCCATCAAATCAATCTTAGGAGATTGACTAGTCAACTGACTTAGGAACCCATAAAAGTTGTATCTTTAGAAGGTAGAACTTTCCACAAGCTCATCATTCCAAGAAGTCAGTCATTAGAGTGGCAAAGTTCTATGTGGTCACCTAAGATAAGGGTAAAAAGTCATTGGTTCTAGGAGTGATAATCATTCTCCACCCATGGATATGATTGTAGAATCAAGCTAGAGTTACAATGTCCTTCACCTTAGGTTTCTAGCTATTACATATTATGCCTTATCCAAGGAGATGAGGAATCTCTAATCAAGGCTTTGACCTAGATATGCTTTCAATCGTTAAAGTAGGCATTGCACTAAGGACATCTAGAAGTTACATTCAGAGATGAAGACTTACTCTTAGGGATGATTGCACAGCTTTTACATTATTGGATGTTGGCAGATATAGATATCTAGTTTTAGAGTATTATCAACATTATTAGAGTCTAAGAACTTTTTTACTTGAGGATTGACATCTCAAACTCCAAAAGAAAGTGATGTCAGAGGATTTAAGGTGAGAGGGCCTATGTTTATTTTATATATTTTTTTTAGTATACTTTTTAGTGATTATACAACATTGAGGTATGATGTACTATCTCAGAGAGAGACAT
Source organism: Cymbidium sinense (assembly GCA_021442155.1). Taxonomy (NCBI): domain Eukaryota; kingdom Viridiplantae; phylum Streptophyta; class Magnoliopsida; order Asparagales; family Orchidaceae; genus Cymbidium; species Cymbidium sinense. The sequence continues at coordinate 372,654,420 of CM038214.1, read as the reverse complement.
CATACAATTAACCTAATCATGTAGGACTTTATCATGATGGGTCTTAATGTAGAGATTTCTCCCTATTTACATGGTTTGAATAAAGTTTATATTAAATTCTTAAGTTCATGGAGGCAAGTCTCCATAGTTAATTACATCTAGAAATGAAATTTTCTAAGAATACTATTAAAGTATTATGATCTCCAAAGATTTAAGGTTAGACTATCAAATGTTTTTGTATTTATCAATGGAAAGTTCAAAGAGAAGACATATTTTTTAAATCCAAATAAAATAAGTAGAAAATCCTCATGATACTAGAAGCCTAGTGATCATTCCAATCTATCATATGGTTGTGCTTTATAATTTAAGTTGAGATTTATATGTTTTGAGTTAATTTAATTTTTTAATCCATTAACACAAGTTAGGGAATGCAGAGGTGAGGATTTATGCTCATCACCCAAAGGAAATAGCTACCTTAGATCCTAAATCTAGAGCTTTAGTGAGCTAAATCTAAGTGACAGTGGACATAAGGATTTCCTCTCAAGAGAGAATAAATTTCTACTACTTATAACCATCTAGTGGCTAAGCTATCCTCCTATGATTTTAAACCATGTAGTGGGTCTTATAATTATAAGATGTTTAGGGTAGTTATTTAATTAGAAAGAAACGTCCTAAACACACTCCTAAGAGACTAGCATGAGTGGTATGAGCATATGACTTACATAGATGCAAAATCTTTCAAATTTTATTTCATTTTAGACACATCATTTTACAGAGACTTTAGGATTTCTTATGCCTAAATATGAAATATTATTGGTCAAATCTAGAAGGTTTCTACCAGGGATGCCCTCAGTGTCAAGTATTCCTTTATTGTGCAAGGATGGAGATCCTTCATGTTCAAGAGAGAAGAAATATGCATGCATGATGTGAAACATACAAACATGTAGCTAATGTGTTGCTAAATCTTTTAATTATCTATTTATTTCTTAGGTTTATGATGAGGTTATGAGTTGTTTAAAATTTAGTTAGTGATTAGTTTGGTAAAATTTATTTTATCCTAAGAGGATAATCATATCCAAGGGCACACATTAAAGCATCAATCATTTAAAACTATGAGAAGCATGCCATCCAAATGCACAATGTAAACATATCATCAAACAATTATATAAATTATCATAAAATAATAAAAGGTCGGTGCGGTTGGGTACCTCTGTACAACCCAAAGAGAGAAAAGATGGGTAGCTCCCTTATACAAGAATATGAAAGAATAATTATAATTGTATTAAATGCTATGGGAGACTTCTTTCTTTATATCTCCATTTTTGATTTGGTTCCTTCTTTGATTTGGTTGATGCTTGCTTCAAAGGAACCTCAGACAAAGAAACCTTCGGTCACTCATCCTAAACCCCATAGCTAATCTTAATTCCTATTGCAAAATTACATTTATGGGAAAAGTAAATCTAACTACACACACCAAAATAGAGGTTAGCTAAATATACATATAATCTGAAGCAGTTGTATTTATAATTTGGACTAAGCACCCTACACATGGGTAACTAAGCCCACCTATATTAACTTGGATTATGCTTAAGGATTTAAGCAACCTGCAAAAAGAGCATTCACATTTATTTTTAAGCATCCATTAAGCATAATCCCTTGCAAAAAACTTGATTAGGCCAATATTGGCCTATCATCCGATCTATGAGCATACACCCTAACATCCAATCTAAAATAATACATCATTAAAAAACAAACATCACATCATACATCATCCTAACTTTGAGCTAGAAGTGGTGACTTATTCAAATGTGTGTATTAAGGCTTGTGTGGTAAGTCTTGTTAGGCATTAGTGTTGTATTTTCTAAGTGTAGAAGGATTCAATTTAACATGAAAGGTTGATTTCACTTGAAGTAGTTTAATTGATTTGAGAATTTTAATTTGTGTTTTCTTTTGTTTCATTTGATTAAACTTAGCAACTAAGTGTTATAAAGAGAGGAAAAGAGATTTCCCTCTTTCATCCCTTCCTTAAGTCACTTTCTAAAGTATATTAATTTGATTTAGTTCTCTTTAGTGAATGGCTTATTAAATGATTTAATTAATCCTAAGTTTTTTGTTTACTTTAAATAATCCTATTCAAAATGAAAGGCATCTTAAAATTAATTTAATTGAATTACTACCACATGACATATATTAAATCATTCCTTTCCATCACATGTAACATGCATATGATTTAATCCTAAGTGTATCTATAAATGCAACATATTTTAGCACACTTAAATGATGAATGTATGTGTATGTTTAGAATTTATATTTTATTTGATTGAATTATTTAAACATATTAATTTAAAACTTTATCCAAATTCTTATACAAAAGGACATAAGAATGAAATTAAATAGGCATGTTGCCGGGAAGTGTGGTAATCAAATGACCTCCTTGGAGCTCTAAAGCCTCATATTCTCGGGATGTCAGACTATATACCCATTTGCATTCAAACATATGTAAATTTGTATACATGAACATAGAAGTAAGCTCCAAATCAAATAGATAATTAATTCAACCACTTAGTCAATTATGAATGCATGCAACTTTAATGTAAAATGGGATTTTCATTCACTAATCACATATACATATACATGTACAAAGATATAGGTAAGTACGTGTTCTTGTTAAACCAAGGAAGTGAGGTAATCGAATGACCTCCTTGGGGCTAACTAAAGCCTCATATTCCCGGGATGTCCAGACTATATACTTTCTTTTCTTGGACACACATGGATGTATACATAAATGAGGAAAACCATGCAAAGATATTTTTTTTGATTGAATCATTATATATATGAATTAAAGCTCTATCCAAATTCTGTTGAAATACATAAGAATGAAATCAAATTAATGTCAATGTTAAACTAGGAAGTGAGGTAATCAAATGACCTCCTTGGGGCTAGCTAAAGCCTGTTCCTAGGATGTCCATACTATATACCCATTACCATTCAATCTTATATAAATCAACACATGAATAGAGGAAGAGAACTCAACATTCATACACTTAGCTATAAGCACATGCATTTCTTATGTATTTATAACTAGCATCATAACACATATTATTATTCATTTATAAGCTTTTGAAAAAATACATTTGGATTTAATAATGCATATATTAAATTAAATCAACACATGCATATATTTTACTTGATTTTGAAAAGATGGATGCATGAATTATAATGACATACCAAATTTAACATGATTGGAAGAGGACAATCAAATATAAGCATGTGATTCATTCAACCAAACTAGTTCTTAAGGATCAAATCAAAAAAAATTATTTAAAACAAACAAAGCTACTTTATTAATTAAGTTTTGGATTTGATTTGATTTAAGAGGAGAAGAGAAATCATCACTTATTTTAAACCCATTCCCACATTAGTGATTTGATTTAATTTAAGGAAATGTAATTAAGTTGATTTTATGGGTTAATTAAGTTGAACCCTTAATTAGATGAATTAATTACTCTTACTTATGTCACCTTAAAGTAATTAACTAAATAATTATGAGCCAACATGATATGCTTGGAAAATAAACTTGCAATGATAATAGAAAATAAAAGGGGCCTAATGCAATTGGCTCATGATTAATAGCTAATTAGATTAAGGGAATTAATTAATTACTCTTATAGTTTTCCCACACATGTGGACTAATCATAATTTAGTTAAACTCATTTAGGTTATTAAACACCTAAAGATCTACCCCATGATTTAATTAATTAAGGTCTGACATGATTATGATTTCAGTTTGATTAAATGATTTAATTAATTAGTTAGATCTTAATTAATTTCATTTTAAAAAAGGGTGAAATGAACTTAGGGAAAAGGGTCCAACCCTATTCCTTAGTTCACTTTCTATTCAACAATGATTAATAAACTAATTAACCAATTATTACTATGGGATTAATTAATCATTAATTAACTTAAAAGAGTAGTTAAGGTTTAATTAGTAAATTTTCTAATTAAGTGAGCAATAAATCCCAGAAAATCATGGGAGGTAGGTCATCCCATTAAATTAACCCACAAAATTTGGGATTAATTTCCCAAGTAATTAAGGAGTAAACAAGCTAATTAACTTTGTAATTAAACACTAATTACTGTTCAAAATTAGTTAAGATCATTTTCAATTAATTCTCCTCTAAAATACCTTTAAAATGAGTATTTATTTACAATTTTTATTTCTTTATGATTTTTTATGATTTTTTATGATTTTTAAAACTTTTATCCATTAAGAAAGATTGATTCAACCTAATTAAATCATAATCCTATTGCCACCATGAGGCGTGCTTTCTACATGGTGCCACAGAATTGGCTACTTAAAACTTATTTGACTCAACACCTATGTGGCGGTGGTGGATGCATTTCGTCATCATCAATCTAAGATCGGATGGCTATGATTAATCCCATAGCTTAATAGGATTAAATCAAGATCGATCTAGGGATCTAATCACAAGCATCCATTGATCACAATAACGTCATCTAGTGCTGAATGGAGTTAGTCGCCATTGCTCACTTGATCCAAGCTTACTGAGCTTGGATCAACTCAAGCATCCCACACCTTCATGACATCGATCGGAGGGATCCACGTCAAGATCAGATGAGATGCAAGTTTTCTTCAAAAAGCTCCAACCAATTTTTACCTAAGGATCAGTTATGTAAGCATACCTTACCAGAGCTCAAGATCGGTGCCTCGAATGATTGAGGAAGCTTCATCCATTGGAGATGAAGCCCTGTTGAGTAGTAATTGGATCAATTCTTTGATGTTCACTCGAAAGGCCATGAATCAATGATTTGTAGTTTGGATTTGATCGAAGTCCCACCTCTAGTGCTGGGAAGCTTGGTAGATGCTTTATTCTTGCTGAATGAGGCCTAGGGAAGGTGCGTGCAAAGTTTATTTGATTTTAATGGAGAAATGTGAATGTTAGGTCAGAAATGGGAGTGTCCTATTTTGGGATAGAGGCATTTTTTTGATTGAGAATGAGCTTGGGAGCTTAGGGAATGGCTCTAGCGGCTCTTCTTGGGTAGCTAGGGCTTTGAGGAATGATTTTGTGTGTGGTTGAGTGAAAGAGGGGTGTACCCCCTTCATCATGATGGTGGGATAGGGTTTAATAGGTAGTTTGGTCCAGCCATCTGGGGAAGTCATGGGAAAAGGAGGAGGTGATTTCACCTCCCATGGGTCATGGTTAACCCAACCACCCTTGGGTCAGGTTGGGCAATGAATTGCCTAGGTGGACCATTACAAACCAAGCAAGGAATGAAATGACCACTTACATGGGTGATTTGTCTCATGTGATGCCTTTGAACTAGGTAGAATGATCATTTGGCATTGGATTTGATTTGGCATATTTGAAATGAGCTAAAGTTGGTTAGCCAAATTTAAGTCAATTGGAGTTGATTTGTTTAGGTTTGGCTCAATTTGACTCATTTAGGTCAAATTGGGTTAGGTTGAGTCAAGATGACCAATTGGTCAAATTAGGTCAAACCAAGGGTGGGGTCAAGTTCATATGATCATTTGGGATGTTTTGGTTCAATTGGTTTGGTTTAGTTTGCTTAGATTTGATTTTGGCTCATTTGAATCCATTTGGGTCAAATGGGTTAAGTTGACATATTTGACCAAATTAGCCAAATTGGCTTGGGTTGGGTGTTGGTTTGGATTTAGTTGGCTAATTGAAGATGATTTTAGGCTTTGGTTTTAATTAATTTGGATTTGGTTTTGATTTAGGCCAACTTGAACATTTAGGTCAATTTGGTCTAAGTTGGTCAATTGGGTTCAATTGGGTCCAATCATTGCTTTGGTCAAGTTCAACAATCAATTTGGAATTAATTTGAGCCATTGGTTGCAATCTATTTGGTTTAAAATTTAATTTGACCCAATTTGGTCTTTTAGGTCAATTTTGGTCAACTTGGGTCAAGTGGGCCAATTGGGTTTGGTTTGACTCAATTGAAGGTCAATATTATTTGGTATGATATTGGATTTAGTTGGTTTTTTTGGTTGGGTTTGATTTAGTTGAGTTTATATATGGATTTAAAGTTGATATATAAATTCAATTTAGGTAACTTTGATTCAAATGGGTTTTGGTTTTATTTAGACTTACAAGTCAAAAGGTTAAATTGGGTTTTGATTTTTAGTTTAGCTTGATGATTGTAGATTTCATTTATATATTTGTGAATATGATTTATATATGGTCAAGTCATGATTTGAGTCATGTGGCTTGGGTTTGGTTTGATTTGGTTTGATTTAGTTTTATGATTTAAATGTATGATTGATTTGTAGAAAATCAATTGAGTTTTTGATTTGGATTGGCTAAGTCCATGGGATAGGTCATATGACTTAGAATTTTGATTTAATTTGATTTAGTTTGATTTAGTTTTGATCATTTGAATGTATATTTTATTTATTTTAGAAAGATGATTGAAGGTATAAATTGATTATTAGAAAATCAATTGATTTTGAATTGATTTGGATTAAGATTTGGCCAACCATGGATAGGTCATATGGCTTAGGAAGTGATTAAGTTTGGATTTGATCATGGGATACAATCATTTGGTTTTGGAATTTGGGTTTGAAATTGGATTTGAATTTGATGTTTGAATTAAACTTGAGGTTTGGTTTGAGAAGGTAAACATGGATTGGATTTGGGTTGTAGGCTAGGTGGATTATCCTAATCCCTAAGTCATAACCTAATACTATGGTTAACCCTTCTAAGTCTTTAGGCTTAGGTTAGTGTTTACCTAATTTATAAGTATCTTAGACTGAAGTCTTAGTGTTTAGAAGACTCTAAGTCTAAGATGGGAAGATTGAATCGCACTCCAAAGTGAGGTTAATAGGCCTTAGGCCCCATTGTTTTCCTTTGGAGATAGATGATTGGAAGACTGAAGCCAAGTTTCACATTATAGACATGGATACATCTTAATAATCTTTGATTAGGAGACCATGGATACATGAGAACAACATAGTTCCATCCTCTCTACTTCAGTGTATGAAGTTTGTGAGAGGTGGGATCACCTACTATGTCAAAGGAGATCTCAAGCCATTTATAGTTCACGAGGAAAATATATGAGGATGCACTAACTCCCTCTATTAGCATGAACTTGGCCAAAGTTTAAAAATAAAAGAGAATAGAAAAAGAAAAAGAAAAGAAAAGATAAAATGAAAAAGAAAAAAAAAGGGAGAAAAAATAGACTTGGAGGAGGAAGTGGAGTCTAACATTAGATTCCACCCATAGTTCGTTACTCCATTCGAACATATGGGTAGGATGACCTGACCTCCACTAGGCAGAAGAAGAGGCCATTTCAGAGGCAGTCCCAGGAGTGGAAAACCTCCTTATTGGCCACCCAATAGAAAATATGTCCCAATTATTAGGAGTACACCTACTATCGATATAGACTTAGAATCTAGTTCATAGGATGAGTCTTATATGGTTAGCACACCAGCTAGCTCTTCTCAATTATAGATTCCCTTGGAGGTGACACTAGAGCCAGATAGTGATGAAGCCGGGCTCCAAAGCAAAGCATAAGTGTATCCAAGTCTATATGTGAAATAGTTAAGAATCAGTTGGGAGCCTTAGCTCTAACCCCACTTTCCTCTAAAAAAGTTGAGGGTTTGGTAGTTAAGAAAGCCCCTAAGTCATCCATAGGTGTGAAGACTCAGAGGTTCTTTCTGGGAGCATCATCCTCAAGTTAAGAAGTTGATGTAGAACTTGAGGATGATTCATATAAAGATTTAATAGAATTACCTTTTGATTGATACTTGCCTTGTGTTCATAATTTAGCAAAGAAAGGCTTTATCCCACATACTCAGTAAAAGTATAGGTTAGACTACTTTGAAGGAATATGGAAGAACAAATGCAAAAGCTCTCAAGCAAGATCGGGACTAAAATTTAGTATAGTGGGTCCAATCGATGATGATAATTACTGCTTAGTCATCACCAATCATTTGGAATCTTATAGGTTCTTTTCAAATCACATTAACTCATATGAGGAGTTGTTCTTAGAACTTCAGATGATCTAGATGATTTTGAAGTCAAAGATGCACTACCAAAGTTCAAAAAAGAGATCAAGTCAACCATCGATGAGCTCAAGAAAATCAACTTAGGAACTGAGGAAGATCCACACCCGACATACATTAGTTCTTTGTTGAATAAAATTGAAACTAATGACTTAGTTAGGCTATTGACTGAGTTTACGGATTACTTTTCATGGAGTTATGAAGAGATGCCTGGATTGGATCCTGACATAGTGGTCCATAAACTAGTAATAGAGCCTACTGCTAACCCTATAAAGCAAGCTCCTAGACACATGTGATTAGACATAGAATATAAGTCATTTATAAAGTCAAGAAATGATCAATCTTTGGCTTCATCCGAAGAAAAATACCCTACACGGTTGTATCATCCCAATTAAGAAAAAGAATGGCCAAATTCACATATGTGATAATTTTAGGGATTTAAATAAAGCATGTTCAAAAGATGAATTTCCACTACCAATCTTAAAGCTGATGGTGGACATTGCCTCATCTCATGCAGTCTTCTCTTTCATGGATGACTCATCTGGATATAACCAAATAAAGATGGCCTCTGAAGATGAAAGAAACACTACTTTTAGAACCCTGATCAAAATCTATTGCTATAAGGTCATGCCTTTTAGCCTTAAAAATGCCAGTGCTGCATACTAATGGGCTATGACTCGAATCTTCAATGAACTCATTCATCATCAAGTTGAGTGCTATGTCGATGATCTCATGGTCAAAAGTAGAGAAAAGGAAGACCATCTCTTTGACTTGAGAGTCATTTTTGAATAGTTAAGACAATTTAACCTCAAAAGGAACCCCTTGAAGTGTGCATTTAGAGTAACTTCTAGGAAATTCTTTGGGTTTGTTGTCTGACACCAAGGAATCAAAATCAATTTGGAGAAGATCAAGGAGATATTAGAAATGCCACCCCCTAAAAGTTTAACTCAACTAAGATCATTTCAAGAGCGGTTGGCATATCTAAGTTGCTTTAAATCTAACCTATAAGGAAGATGTCACCATTCACTTATGTCAAAAGGATGGCAAGTTTAAGTGGGATGACAAGTGTGAGCATGCCTTCGAAGACATCAAGCATTACCTGATGACATCGCCGGTTCTAGCATCCCCTATCCTAGGCAAGCCATTCATACTTTACACTACTACGTTAGATGACTCCCTTGGTGCTTTGTTGCCCCAAGCAATGATGAAGGGAAGAAAAATGCACTCTACTACCTAAGCTATCATCTAATCCCAACTGAGGCTAATTATCCACTTATTGATAAGCATTGCCTAGTTTTAATCTTTGCATCCCAAAAGCTACAACACTACATTCTTCCTCATAAGGTGAACTTAATCTCTAGGATCAATCCACTATAGTATCTCATAACACGGCTGATAGTATCCAGACAGTTGGCATGGTCCATGATCCTCTAGCAGTTTGACATTACCTTCATACCCCTCCGTGTGGTGAAAAGATAAGTGCTAGAGGATTTCTTAACAGCACACTTACTTCCTGCTGACTCTCGACTTAGTGATGATCTCCCCGATGGAAAAATCATGAATATAGGGGATAATAGCATTCCCTGCTGGAAGATGTTCTTTGATGGTGCGACTTCCTCTCAAAAAGGAGAAGAACCATAATCTACTATTCCATGAATGGTAGGGGTAGGAATAGCTCTCTTAACTCTAGATCATTATGTGATAAGATTCTCATATCATCTGTCCAATCCTTACACCAACAATAACGCTGAATATGAGGCTCTGATTGTTGGTCTAAGAGTTACTCTAAACATCCAGAATATCAACTTCTTCAAGGATTCTCAGCTAGTTATCAACCAAATCGTTGGGTTCTATAAGTTATAAAGCCCAAGCTCCATCACTACCACAAGTACACCATGGAGTTGTTGGCCTAAATCCCAGAGGTTACTATTTATAAGATTCCTCGAGGAGAGAACACTGTAGCTTATGCTCTAGCTAAGCTTGCCAAGGAGTTGGCATGTCCAGAGGATGAGTCCATATCAATAAAGGTCCATAATAGACAAGTCTTATCCCTTATTGATATTGAACTCATCAAAAAGTACTCTCTTTGAGGGGAGGTTTCCATTGCCAAGAAGGATGAGGAGTAAGATTGGAGGCAACCATTCATGGATTACTTAAATAAAGGCAAACTACCTCAAGAGAAGTCCCAAGCCCATCAGATGAACCAGAGAGCACTTTCCTATGCTCTTGTGGATGGTGTCTTATGCCAACAATCTTTCAATCATATGTGGTTACATTATTTAGAAAAGCATGAAGCCCATAAGATCATGACTGAGGTACACTCAGGATTATGTGGAGCCAACCAATCCGGTCTGAAGATGAAAGCCAAGATCAAGAGACTGGATACTACGGGTCATCAATGATCGAAGATTACATGGATACGACTAGGATATGCCACCAATGTCAAATACACGGTGTGGTCCTACACCAACCAGCCAACATTCTAAATCCTACATTGGCCTCATGGCCATTTGAGTGTTGGGGTACCGACATAGTAGGTCCAATTGATCCTCCTTCTTCCAAGGGTCATTGATTCATCTTAGCTTATACTAACTACTTTTCCAAATGGGTGAAGGTAATTTTGCACAAAGAGGTCATAGCTCAGCATGTGCTCCAATTTATTAGGAACCATATCTTATATTGGTTCAGAGTGCCTCGATGAATTATATTTGATAATGGTAATGCATTCAAGAGATCTTTTCGGAGACATAGCTGGAGATATTCTCATCAACTACCAGGGTGGCTTAGTAATTGCCTTCAACAAAACTCTCATCTAAATGCTAAAGATGACACTTGATAACAATAAGCGATAGTGGCATGAGCAGTTAGTTGAAGCCTTATGGGCCTACCGCACCACATATAGAACTCCAACTCAGTCTACTCCTTTCTCCTTAGTGTATGAGTCTAAGTTGTTCTACCATTAGAAGTCCAACTCCCATTACTAAGGATAGCTGTGGGTAGCAAGATCATAATAGAGTGGAATGCCAAGTTGCAGTTAGAAGAGCTCGAAGGTGTTGAGGAGAGACACCTGTGAGCATGCCAAAACCTCGAGTTGTACAATGCTAAAATAATTCAAGCTCACAACAAGTTAGTTTGTCCTAGAGCTTTTCAAGTAAGAGAGTTTATTTTAGCTATAAGAAGACCGATTTTTGCTCTTCATAAGATGCGAGGCAAGTTTGAACTAACTTGGGAAGGCCCTTTTGCCATAGAAGCCTAGAGGAGGGTCTTATCAACTTATTAATCATAAGGGATAATGCCCAATGCATCCAATCAATAGGCTCTACTTAAAGAAATATTATAATTATATTTGAAAATAATTATCATCAATGAAAATTCCATTTCAAATTCAATCTCTTCCATGTTGAAAGTATTCTTATTTATGAATCACAATGTGTTTAGGGTAGGTGTAAAGAACCCGAGCGACATCCTATCCTTCATCGACACAACACAAACACAAACTACACACAAGCATATAAAATAAACACATATCTTTTATATTGGGCTACTCTGAGTTGAGATAATGCCCCCAACGGCACTCACTCAGTAGATGCTCTAGGTCAGGCTGATGTGCTACCTTGCTAGTGTGTCATCCCAGAGGTCTTCTTGCTTTGGAGGATGTAAGTATGTTACGCTTTCCTTCCATACTTGGCTTACACCGATAGCTTTATTAGTTTGGTAGGCCTTGCATGGCTAAGCTACCTCATGTTGGCTTCATTTAAGAGGATGTGAGTCTGCTATGCTTTCTTCTTAGATTAGCATTCATGCACTGATTGGGTTGAGTATATTTAAAGTTTAGGATAAGTCCCATAGTGGCTCCTTCCCTCCTATCTGCTTCAAGTCTAGGTCCAGTCCGTCCTTGGGGCTCCTTGCTTAGTAGTCGCCATAGGTTAGATAGCATCTATCCCAATGATTGACTATCCCGATGATCAGTTCCACTTGGACAGTTGTAAGCCTACATGCTTTCTTTCCAGATTGATCATTGTACAGCAATGGGCACCTTAGGTTGGTTCGTTCTCACTATACGGATAGATACCCCACTCATGCTGATGGATACACCTTAGGTTGGTTGGTTCTCACACCATACACCAATCATGGCAGATGTAAGTCTGCTTCACTTTCTCCTTGGCTTGGCCACCATACACCTATAGGCTTTCTTTTTTAGGCCTCAAGATAATGCCTCTAATAGCATCCCTATGGGCACTATATTTGGATCATGTCCTTTGTGACCCTATTTAGACACTACCTTGATTACTATCAGATTGGACAGTTCCCCTTTCCTAGTAACCACCACTATGATTGGAGAATCCATCCTGTGGATGTGCAGATTCTCTCTTGGTCCAGTAAATTTGAGATAGGTCAAGGCTACAAAGTCCCTTCTCAGTGTGGTCTCTTGCACACCAATAGGGTCCACGCAAACATATAAACAAAATATATATTCACTTGTGGATTAGGAGGACACCCATAGCGGTACATTTTCCCAAGAAGGCATCCTATCTTTAGGGAAGTGTCAGCAAAACTCCCTATTGGAATCGCCTGACTACTCTTGAGTTGATATAAGTCCCCAATGATATTCACTCAATAGACTCCCCTAAGTTGAGTTTAATTTGCTGTGCTACCAACAAGTCACCCTAGAGGTTCTTCCCCGCTTTAGAAGATGTAAATCTGCTATGCCTTCTTCCTAGAACAACCGTTGCACAACAAAAGAAAATCCCTTAGGTTGGCTAGCTCTACCCCATGGCCAGTAGACTATCCCTTTGGATTTGTAAATCTGAGATATGACTAGTCTGATATAGCCCCTTCTCATTGTCCATCAACATGGTCCATAAATTAAATCTATCAAATTTGATGAGCTCACATCCCAGGATATGCACAATTCAAAATCAAACTAAACCAAATAAACTATATCAAATCACATGAAATTAAGATCAAATTAATCTTGACTACTTTTAAGTTGACATAAGTTCTCAACAACATTAACTCAATAGTCCATAGGTCAGATTTGATTTATTGTGCATCCAACAGGTCACCCCAGCGGTTGTTCCTCTCTTTGAAAGATGTAAGTCTTCTACGCTTTCTTCCTAGCACATCCGTTGCACACTAAAAGGCAACCCATTAAGTTGGCTAGCTCTACCCACATGGTATTCTCTTTGGATTTGTAAACTTGAGGTAAGTTAAAATATATAGCCCTTCTTAGTGGGTCCATCAGATAGGGTCCATACATTAACTCAAATTAAATTAAACCCAATCTAATTTTTCCTAGTGGACTTAAATCACACCCTTGTCCCTAGTGGAGCCCTAAATCATATATAAATAAGTCAAGAAAATAATTCAAATTTGAAATGAACCTCCCTAGTGGAGAAAAATTAAACCAACTCCCCAAGTAGAGTCTAAATAAAAGAAATCCAACCAAACTCTTATTCCCAGTGGATACATCCCTAAACAAATCTATGAAATCAAACTAAAATCCCAATCCCCAGCAGATAGCCTAAACCTACTTCCCTAGTGAGAGGTTCATATACTCGATCCTTAGTGGACTCGAGCCTATATCTTTAGCAGATATGCCTCCACATCAATTAAGACAAATCAAATTAAAGTTGATTCGATCATAATCCCGATGGATTATAGATTCTTATCCCCAATGGATCTTCTTTCGATAAATCATATAATCAAATCAAATTCAAACCTTATCCCCAGTAGATTTTCTTCTTCTATGCCCTTGACATAGACCCCTCACTTATCATGTCCAATGCATGTGTGATCCCCTAGGGGATCTCCCTCCGTGTCCTTGACATGGAATTCTCATCAAATCTGATTTCTTCTTTTATGCACATCTTTAATACTTCAACCAAAAGCCTAACAATCTATTCATTCAAATTACATCATCTTAACATTGTAATCAACATTTTATGATTTATGATGGTGCAAGCTCAAACTAATATACAATATCATGCTAAACATATTATACTGTGAATTAACACACTATATTATATTATAATATATGATGTTGTTATTTTCTATAATATAATATATTGTCTAACATTACACCTCATTAAAATCACTTAAAAGGAACAAATAACAAAATTTTCTCAAAATATGAATAATGTTCATTTTGGATGTAAAATTGTTATTTTTCAATTAGAAATGGTACAAAATAGCATAATTTTGGTGTTGCTTCTTGGTGTGTGCCATGAATTTGGCCAAATTCTTCCATCTTAACCTTCAAACTAACTTTTTTGTGAGTTTTGACCCAACGTAAAATAACAAAAGTAAAAACATACTAAATTGTACAATAACATTTAGTAACACACCACCACATTCATATATATGTGAAGTTATTTTGTTATGTACATTATATTTTAATATGCTTTCATATAATATATTTCTTGCATTACACCTTACAATGAATCACTTTAAGCAAAATTTATAAAATTTGGTTGAAAAATGAACATTTATTTTGGATACAAAATTCCATTCTTTTAATTAAATGACACACCATAGCACACCCCAATGATGTTCTAAACTTGCCTTAAATTTGGCCAAATCCCATCATCTCAGCCTACAAATCAGTATTTTTATGAATTATACCAATACAAACTCCACTACATCATACTATAACAAACTAAAATATGTTATACAACAAGTAGTAATACACAATAGTATGTTATAATGCATGATGCTACACTATGTTATGGCATCTATATTATAATACACATATTAAATTATATTATATTGCATATCACATCACAAGGGATTGCTTAAGAAAAAAATTAGAAAATTAGTCTAAATAATAAAAATTATATATTTTAAGCATATTACTTACATATTTTAAATTAAAATAATATATTATGATGCGATGCTCTACCTATTATGAATTTGGCCAAATTCTGCCATTTTAAAGTCTAAATCAACATTTTTATAAATAATGCTAGTGTAACTAGACTACATGATTGTAAAATACTAAAAGAATTTAAAATGAGAATAATATATAATGATATATGATGTTATCTATGCTACAACATATAATATTTATTTTGAACATAAAATCTTACTTTTAGACTACAAGTGGCATAGCACACCTTTGGTACAACAACCTAATTCCCACTTCAAATTTAATAAATTTCATCATCGATTTATTAAATCAATATTTTATGATTTATATTAATATAGACTATAGGCACAATACCATAATACTAAAACATTTCAAAATATCTTATAACATCCACATCACTACATGCTCAAATATATGATGCTACATTATACAATAATAATATATAATATGATTTAGGGTTAAGTTTAGGTATTCAAATCTCTAGCCAAGGAAAGTCACTTGAAGACATTTTCTTTAGCTTCTCTATGTTAGGATTAGGTCATTCTTTAGATCTACTCTAATGACATATTATTTAGGGTTTAGGGTTTAGGGTTTAGGGTTAGTTTAGGGTTTTTTAGGGTTTAGGGTTTAGGGTTTTTAGGTTTTTAGGGTTTAGTGTTTAAGGTTTAGGGTTTAGGTTTTAGGGTTTTAGGGTTTAGGGTTTTAGGGTTTAGGGTTTAAAGTTAAGTTTTTAAGTTTTAGTTTAGGATTTAGGGTTTAAGTTTTTTTCTTTAATAGAGAAAAAATTTAGATTAGACATTTCTTCTTTTTTATTTCATCAACCAAGTAGCACCTTAAGTTTTCTAAGACACAAGCGATGACATAGATAAAAAATGTGAACCCTTAGAGCAAATCAAAAACCCTAGATAAGTAGAACCATCTCTACTATAAAGACACAGTTCCATAAGCTGTATTCATTCTTGATTCTTGAGTTCCCATCAACCACCCAGCCTCTCAAGTAGTAGGATCCACCATCATCCCATATCTCTCTCCCTACCACTACTTGTAACCTCATTGCTCTTCACCTCCATAATCACCACTATCGCCACCTCCATATTCAGCACCTCCAGATCCCCCACCACCACTATGCCACCTGCCTTCCTCCACCACTAGATCTAGACTTAGCTAGTTGATGATGTTTCATCAAGTTTCATTCTTAGAGTTTAGGGTTTTATTTTAGGTTTAGGGTTTAGGGTTTAGGGTTTTATAGTTTAGGTTTTGGTAGGTTGGGTTTATGATTTAGGGTTTAGGGTTTAGGGTTAGGGTTTTTTTATGGTTTAGGGTTTAGGTTTAAGGTTTTTTAGGGTTTAGAGTAGTTTTAGGTTTAGGGTTTAGTTTAGGATTTAGGGTTTAGGGTTTTTTAATTTAAGCAGGTTTGGTTTTATTTATTTAGTTTATTTTATTTATTTAGTTTATTTTATTTTATTTTATTTAGGTTAATTTTTATTTTTTATTTAGTTTATTTATTTTAGTTTTTTTTAGTTTAGGTTTTATTTTAGTTTATTTTTTAGGTTTAGGTTTTATTTATTTTTTATTTTTAGTTTAGGTTTTATATTTTATTTTTAGGTTTAGGTTTTGGTTTTTATTTTATTTTTTAGGATTATGGTTTTTAGGGTTTAGGGTTTAGGGTTAGTTTAGGGTTTAGGGTTTAGGGTTTTAGGGTTTAGGGTTTAGGTTTTATGGTTTAGGGTTTAGGTTAGGGTTAGCATTTAAGGTTTAAGGTTTAGGGTTGTAGGTTTAGTGTTTAGGGTTTAGGGTTAGTTTTAGGGTTTACGATTTAGGGTTTAGGGTTTAAGATTTAGGATTTAGGGTTTATGGTTTAGATTTTTTTTTTATAAAATTAAGTAAATCAGTAGGTTTAGGTTTATTTAGTTTATTTTTTATTTATTTTAGTTTATTTATTTTTATTTTTATTTAGTTTAGTTTATTTATTGTAGTTTAGGTTTTTATTTATTTTATTTTTTAGGTTTAGGTTTAGCTTTATGTATATTTTTTAGTTTAGTTTTATTTTAATTTTATTTTTCAAGTTTAGGTTTTATTTTTTATTTTTAGGTTTTAATTTTAGGTTTAGGTTTATTTTTAGTTTATTTTATTTTATTTAAGGTTTAGGTTTAGTTTATTTTAGGTTTAGGTTTAGGTTTTATTTTTATAGTTTAGTTTATTTTACTTTAGGTTTTCATTTATTTTATTTTTATTTTAGGTTTCTTTAATTTAGGGTTTAGGTTTTATTTTTATTTATTTTTAGGTTTTATTTTTAGATTTATTTTTTAGGTTTAGGTTTTTATTTAGTTTTAATTTAATTTTATTTTTGCTTTATTTTATTTTTTATTTTATGTTTAGTTTTTGTTTTATTTAGGTTTTTTATTTTTATGTTTATTTTATTTTTTAGTTTAGTTTAGGTCTTTATTTATTTTATTTTAGTTTAGTTTTTTTATTTTTTATTTTATTTTATTTATGTTTAGGTTTTGGTTTAGGTTTAGGTTTATGTTTTAGTTAAGGTTTTTATTTTATTTTTATTTTATTTTATTTAGGTTTAGGTTTTTTATTTTTTTTATTTTTAGGTTTTATTTTGTTTAAGTTTAGGTTTTTTGGTTTCTAGGTTTTTAGGGTTTAGTGTTTTGGGTTTTGGGTTTAGGGTTTAGGGTTTAGGGTTTAGGTTTGTAGGATTTCTGATTTAGTGTTTAGGGTTAGGGTTTAAGGTTTTGGGTTTAGGATTTAGGGTTGCAGGTTTAGGGTTCAGAGTTTAGGGTTTAGGGTTTGGGTTTATTTAGTTAATTTAGTTTATTTTTTATTTATTTTACTTTATTTCATTTTTTTATCTTTATTTAGGTTTATTTTTATTTTTATCTAGTTTAGTTTATTTATTTTAGATTTATTTATTTTATTTTAAGTTATTTAATTTTATTTTTGATTTCATCAACCAAGTAACACACCAAGTTTTCTAAGACACAAGCGACGACATAGATAAAAAATTAGCACGCATAGAGTAATTCAAAAACCCCAGATAATTAGAACCATCTCTATTATAAAGATAGTTCCATAAGCAGCAGATCAGATCGGTTCGTTCTTCAATTTCTTCAGTTCCCATCAGATCCACCCTGGCTTCTCGAGTAGTGGGATCCACCATCATATCCCTGATCTCTCCCTCTGCCACCACCACGGTTGTAACCTCCGTTGCTCCTCCCACCTCCATGACCACCACTACTCTGACCACCACCTCCATATCCACCACCGCCTCCAGATCCCCCACCACCACTGCAATAACTGCTGCCTCCGCCTTCGCCTCCATTGCCAGATCTAGATTAAGCCTGGTTGATGGTGATGTTCTTGCCATCAACGTTCTACCCATTGTTAGGGTTTAGGTTTATTAGGTCTTAGGGTTTACATTTATCTTTTAATTTATTTAGTTACTTTAGGTTTAGGTTTAGGGTTAGGGGTTTAGGGTTAGAGTTTACAGGTTTAGCTTTAGGGTTTTAGGGTTTATGCATTTAGGATTTAAGGTTTATGGTTAGGGTTTAGGGTTTAAGGTTTTAGGGTTTATGGTTTCAAGGTTTAGGGTTTAGGGTTAAGGTTTAGGGTTTAAGGTTTAGGGTTTAGGGTTTAAGTTTATTGGCTTTAGGTTTAGGGTTTGAGGTTTAGGTTTAAGGTTAATTTAAGGTTTAAACTTTAGGCTTTAGGGTTTAAGGTTTAGGGTTTAGGGGTTAGTTTAGGTTTAGGGTTAAGGTTTATGAGTTTAGGGTTTAGGGTTAGTTTTAAGGTTTAGGATTTTAGGTTTTGGGTTTTGGAATTACAGTTTAGGGTTGTAGGTTTAGGGTTAGTTTTTGGGTTTAGGGTTTAAGGTTTAGGATTTAGGGTATAGGGTATGGGGTTTAGGGTTTAGGATTTAGGGGGTTTTTTTAAAAAAATTGAGTAAACTAGTAGGTTTAGGTTTATTTAGTTTATTTTTTATTTATTTTTATTTAGTTTAGTTTATTTATTTTAGGTTTATTTATTTTAGTTTAGGTTTTTTATTTTAGTTTATTTATTAGATTTAGGTTTATGCATATTTTTTTAGTTTAGTTTTATTTTTATTATAGTTTTTAGGTTTAAGTTTTATTTTTTATTTTTAGGTTTAGGATTAGTTTTTTTTTTTTTGGGTTTTGGTTTTAGGTTTTTATTTTAGGTTTATTTTTAGTTTTATTTTTTAGTTTAGGTTTAACTTTATTTTTAGTTTATTTTATCTTATTTAGGGTTTAGGTTTAGGTTTAGGTTTCATTTATTTTAGGTTTAGGTTAAGGTTTTATTTTTTTAGTTTAGTTTATTTTAGTTTAGGCTTTGGTTTATTTTATTTTTATATAGGTTTAGGTTTTTTTTAGTTTATGGTTTAGGTTTTATTTTCTATTTATTTTTATGTTTTATTATTAGGTTTATTTTTAAGTTTAGATTTTTATTAATTTTTATTTTATTTTATTTTTAGTTTATTTTAATTTTATTTTACATTTAGTTTTTATTATTAGGTTTATTTTACATTTTAAGGAAAGAAAAGCCAAAGAAAAGGCTCAGGCTTAGTCACAAAAATTAGAAGGGGCAACAAAAATTTGTGAGCAGCCAAACTCTAAAAGGAGGGTTACAGTCACAAATAATGCTACCAACCAATAACAAAGATTTAAATTCCTATCCATCATAGCCAACAAACCTCACAAAGGCACCCGAGCACACACCAATCACTAGCAAAGATCTAGAACTAGCCACTAGAAAGGCAAGCACAACAATAAAGCCACTAGCTAAAAAGGGACAACAACAGAAAAAAAAATGAGCCAAAAAAGAAAAATCCAACCCACGATAACCATCCAACCACCCAAGAGCAACAAGAATAATAAACAAAGCCACCAACTAAAAAGGATGTTCAAATAGAAGCAAGGGGAAGAAGGAAGCAACTAATCTCAACCAACAAACAAAATAACCATAATAGACCCAGTAACACAAAACAAAATAAGAAATAATAAGTCCTCCAAAGCCATAAAGGAAAGCAGCAGCCACACCCAAAACCAAATCATCCCAACCAACATCTCATCCAGAGAAGGCACCCAAAACCAAGCTCAAGGATACCAACCACAAAGCCAGAAAAACAAACCAACCAACCAAAACCAAAGAATAATCCCACAAGAAATACCACATTAAGAGTAGGAAGCGATAATAGCCGAACAACCAAAATAGTAGAAGCCAGCATTCCAACCTATAAAGTACATGAAAAATACAAGAACAGAAATCCCCCAAGAAAGATAGGAGCCAACAGCAACCGAACAAACCAAAACCACCAGAAGCTCCCAAACAAAAGCCCCAAGAAAATGAATAATAGAAAAGAAAAAAGGTAAAAAATGAAGAAAAATTAAGAAAATTTGACATGAGGTAAACTAGATTTATCTAAATTAGGCAACCCTCTTAATTGATTATGAATATTCGCATTGGTAAACAAAGTAAAATCTGAGAAATTACACCCCAAACCAGCTAAGAAATCCGCATAAGCATTACCTTCTCTTAAAATATGAGTAATATTAAAAGAAAGTTTAGAGATAATAGCTTTAATATTTCTAATTAAATAAAAAAGCTCAGCATTATCCTTATGGTTAGAATTGATCATAGCAACAACCATCTCTGCATTAGATTCCAAACAAATAGTATGAAAATTTTATCCAAACAAAGCTTAAGAGCATGATAAACAATCATCAATTCAGCAAAAATAATAGAATTAGTAGAGAGAGGAGTGGAAATAGCCAAGATAATATTCCTAAGATTATTCCTAAAAATACCACCATAACCTGACTTATTATGTGCAACAGAGCCATCAGTATTAATTTTAATACAATAATTAAGATGCTTAATCCAATGAATAATTTTATAATATGGAGATGAGTCACAATAAAGAAACCAGATACCTAATTTAGAGGCAACAACTTGCATCCTTTACAATTAGTACCACTAAGAAGAGCAACCTTATGTAAGGAAAAAATCTTTTCTTTAGTGCAGCAATAATCCTCTTATGATTCATAGGCACATTATGATTTTTAGGGTTTACGGTTGAAGGTTTAAGGTTTAGGGTTTAGGGCTGTAGGTTTAGGGTTTTTTTGTTAGTTTTAAGGTTTAGGGTTTAGGGTCTAGGATTTAGGGTTTAGGGTTTAAGGTTTTTTAAAAAAATTAACTAAACTAGTAGGTTTAGCTTTATTTTGTTTATTTAGTTTATTTTTCATTTATTTTAGTTTAATTTTATTTTTTTTATTTAGGTTTAATTTTTATTTTTATTTAGTTTTATTTATTTATTTAGGTTTATTTATTTTAGTTTAGGTTTTATACTTTAGTTTATTTTTAGGTTAGGTTTAGGTTTATGCATATTTTTTAGTTTAGTTTTATTTATATTTTATTTTTTTAGGTTTAAGTTTTATTTTTTATTTTCAAGTTTTGTTTAAGGTTTTAGGTTTAATTTTAGGTTTTATCTTTCAGTTTAGGTTTAGGTTTATTTTAGTTTATTTTATTTTATTTAGTTTAGGTTTAGGTTTAGGTTTAGGTTTAGATTCTTTTTCATTTTAGTCTAGTTTATTTTTGTTTAGGTTTAGGTTTATTTTATTTTGTTTAATTTATTTTTATTTTAGGTTTTGATTTTTTTTTAGTTTAGGGATTAGGTTTTATTTTTTATTTATTTTTAGGTTTAGGTTTTTATTTAATATTTATTTTATGTTATTTTAGGTTTATTTAGTTTATTTTTTAATTATTTTAGTTTATTTTAATTTTAATTTTAATTTAGGTTTATTTTTTATTTTTATTTAGTTTAGTTTATTTATTTTAGATTTATTTATTTTAGTTTAGGTTTTTATTTTAGATTATTTTTTAGGTTTAGGTTTAGGTTTATGCATATTTTTTAGTTTATTTTTATTTTTATTTTATTTTTTATTTTTAAGTTTTATTTTTAATTTTATGGTTTAGGTATAGGTTTTTTTTTCATTTTTTTAGGTTTAGGTTTAAGGTTCTTATTTTAAGTTTATTTTTAGGTTTTATTTTTTAGTTTATGTTTAGGTTTATTTTAGTTTATTTTATTTTATTTATTTTAGGTTTAGATTTAGGTTTAGGTTTAGTTTATTTTTAGTTTAGGTTTAGGTTTCATTTATTTTAGTTTAGTTTATTTTAGTTTAGGTTTATTTTTATATTATTTTGTTAATTTTATTTTTATTTTAGGTTTAATTTTTTTTTCAATTTAGGGATTAGGTTTTAGTTTTTAATTATTTTTAGGTTTATCTTTTAGGTTTTATTTTTAGGATTATCTTTTAGGTTTAGATTTTATTTAGTTTTATTTTATTTAATTTAGGTTTATTTTATTTTTTTTTATCTTACCTTTAGTTTTATTTTATTTAGATTTTATTCTAGGCTTATTTTATTTTTTAGTTTATTTTAGGTTATTATTTATTTTATTTTAGTTTATTTTTACTTTTTATTTTACTTTATTTTTAGGTTTAGTTTTTGGTTTTAGATTAGGTTTTTCTTTTCTTTTATTTTATTTTATTTAGGTTTAGGTTTATTTATTTATTTTCTTATTAGGTTTATGTTTTTAAGTTTGTAGGTCTTAGGGTTTAGGGTTTAGGGTTGGGGTTAGGTTTAGTTTAGGGTTTAGGTTTATCTTTTAAGGTTTAGTAGTTTTAGGTTTATTTAGTTTAGGGTTTAGGATTTAGGGATTTTGGGTTTACGGTTTCTAGTTAGTGTCGGGGTTTAGGATTTAAGGTTTAGTGTTTACGGGTTTTTAGGGTTTAGGGTTTAGGTGTGAAGGTTTAGGGTTAGTTTTAGGTTTAGGGTTTAGGGTTTAGGGTTTAGGATATAGGGTTTAGGGTTTAAAGTTTAAGGTTTATTTTTTAATTAAATAAACTGGTATTTTTAGATTTATTTGGATTATTAAGTTTATTTTTTATTTATTTTTGTTTATTTTAATTTTTTTTATTAAGGTTTATTTTTTATTTTTATCTAGTTTAGCTTATTTATATTAGCATAGGTTTTATATTTTAGTTTATTTTTTAGATTTAGGTTTATGCTTATTTTATAGTTTAGTTTTATTTTTATTTTATTTTTAAGGTTTAAGTTTTATTTTTTATTTTTATGTTTAGGTTTTTTGGATTTATTTTATTTTTTTAGGTTTTGATTTTTATTTTATGTTTATTTTTAGGTTTTATTTTTTTAGTTTAGGTTTAGCTTTATTTTAGTTTATTTTATTTTATTTAGTTTAAGGTTTAACTTTAGTTTATTTTAGGTTTAGGTTTATGTTTTATTTATTTTAGTTTAGTTTATTTTAGTTTAGGTTTAGGTTTATGTTTATTTTATTTTGTTTATTTGAGGTTATGGTTTTTTTAAGTTTAGAGTTGTGGTTATATTTTTTTATTAGTTTTAGATTTTATTTTTTATTTATTTTTGGGTTTGATTTTAGGTTTAGATTTTTATTTAGTTTTAATTTTATTTTATTTTTATTTTATGTTTAGTTTTTATTTTATTTATATTTTTTATTTTTAGGTTTATTTTAATTTTTAGTTTAGTTTATGTTTTTATTTATTTTAGTTTAGTTTAGTTTTTATTTTTATTTTATTTTTTTCATTTAGGTTTAGGTTTATGTTAAGGTTTTATTTTAGGTTTTTATTTTTTTTATGTTTCAGTTTTTTTATTTATTTTATTTTTCGATTTTATTTTGTTTCAGTTTAGGCTTTTAGGTTTTTGGGGTTTAGGGTTTAGGGTTTAGGGATTAGCGATTTAGAGTTTGGGTGTTTTTTTAAAAAAAAATTAAGTAAACTTGTAGGTTAAAGTTTACTTAGTTTATTTCTTTTTTTTTTTATTTATTTTATTTTATTTTATTTTAATTTTGGTTTATTTATTTTAGGTTTATTTATTTTAGTTTAGGTTTACTTATTTTAGCTTATTTTTTAGGTTCAAGTTTAGGTTTATGATTTTTTTTAGTGTAGTTTTTTCTTAGTTTTATTTTTTAAGTTTAGGTTATATTTTTTAGTTTTAGGTTTACGTTTAGGTTTTTATTTTATTTTCTTAGGTTTTGGTTTTATTTTATTTTTAGGTTTAATTTTATTTTAGGTTTAGGTTAATTTTTTGTTTATTTTATTTTATTTAGTTTAGGGTTTAGGTTTAGGTTTTGTTTATTTTAGTTTAGTGTACTTTAGTTCAGGTTTAGGTTCATTTTATTTTGTTTATTTTAGGTTTAGGTTTTTTTGGGCTTAGGTTTTATTTTTTATTTATTTTAAGGTATTATTTTTAGGTTTATTTTTTAGGTTTAGGTTTTTATTTAGTTTTTATTTTATTTTATTTTAGGTATATTTTATTTTTATTTTACGTTTAGTTTTTCTTTTATTTAGGTTTTTTATTCTTAGGTTTATTTTATTTTTTTAGTATAGTTTAGTTTTTTATTTCATTTTAGTTTAATTTTTATTTTTTATTTTATTTTATTTTTACATTTAGGTTTAGGTTTTAGTTTATATTTTATTTTATTTTATTTTGGTTTAGGTTTATTTATTAATTTTATTTTTAGATTTTCATTGTTTAGTGTTTAGGTTTAGGGTTTAGGGTTGTAGGTTTTAGGGTATGGGGTATAGGGTTTAAGGTTTAAGGTTTAGATTTTAGGGTTCAAGGTAAGGGTTTTTGTATTAATTTTTACAATTTTTAATTTTTTTAAATTAAGTAAACACGTAAGTTTAGGTTTATTTAGTTTATTTTTTATTTATTTTAGTTTATTTTATTTTTTATTTTTATTTATGTTTATTTTATTTTATTTAATTTAGTTTTTTATTTTAGGTTTATTTATTTTAGTTTAAGTTTTTTTTATTTTAGTTTATTTTTTAGATTTAGGTTTATGTCTGGTTTATTTTAGTTTAGTTATATTTTTATTTTAATTTTTTAGGTTTAGGTTTCTTTTAATTTTTTAGGTTTAGGTTTAGGTTTTATTTTATTTTAGTGTTTTAGGTTTTAATTTAGGTTTTATATTTTAGTTTAGGTTTAGGTTTAGGTTTAGGTTTAGGTTTAGATTTTATTTATTTTAGTTGAGTTTATTTTAGTTTAGGTTTAAGTATATTATATTTTTATTTTAGGTTTATGATATTTTTTGAATTTTAGGTTTAAGTTTTTTTTTATTTATGTTTATGTTTTATTTTTAGGTTAATTTCTTTAGGTTTATGATTTTATATAGTTTTTATTTTATTTCACAGGTGTTTTATTTATATTTTAGGTTTATTTTTATTTTATTTATTTTTTTATATTTTAGTTTAGTTAGGTTTTTTATTTATTTTATTATGGCTTTATTTTTATTATTTTTTAGGTTGACATTTTAGTTTAGGTTTTTATTTTATTGTATTTTTTTATTTTATCTTTGTTTAGGTTTTTTAATTTATTTTATTTTTAGGTTTTATTTAATTTATGTTTATGTTTTTAGCTTTTTAGGGTTTAAGGTTAGTTGAGGGTTTAGGGTTTGGGTCAGTTTAGGGCTAGTTTGGGTTTGGGTTTTAGTTTAGTTTTAGGGTTTAGGGTTTGGGTTGGTTTTAGGGTTTAGGGTTTGGGGTTTAAGGCTTAGGGTTTTAGGGTTTTAGGATTTAGGGTTTAGGTTTTGGTCTAGAGTTGGTTTTTTAACAGAGAATAAATTCATATTCAGATTTCTTCTTTCAATTTCATCAACCAAGTAACACACTAAGTTTTCTAAGACACAAGCGATGACATAGATAAAAAATGAGCACGCATAGTGCAAATCAAAAACCCTACATAACTAGAACCATCTCTACTGTAAAGACACAGTTCCATAAGCAACAGATTGGATCGACCTTTCTTCAGTTTATCTAGTTCCCATCAAAACCACCCCGACCTCTCGAGTAGCGGGATCCACCATCATTTCTCAAATCTCTCCCTCCACCACCACCATTAGGGTTTAGGGTTTAGGGTTTAGGATTTTTAGTTTAGTTTATTTAAGTTTATCTTTAGGTTTATTTTATTTTGTTTATTTTAGGTTTAAGTTTTTTTTTAGTTTAGGGCTTAGGTTTTATTTTTTATTTATTTTTAGGTTTATTTTTTAGGTTTACATTTTTATTTAGTTTTTATTTTATTTTATTTTATTTAACTTTTAGGTTTTCTTTTATTTATATTTTATATTTTTATTTTACATTTAGTTTTATTTTATTTATATTTTTTATCTTTAGCTTTATTTTATTTTTAATTTAGTTTAGGTCTCTATTTATTTTATTTTAGTTTAATTTTTAATTTTTATTTTATTTTATTTTTACATTTAGGTTTAGGTTTAGGTTTTAATTTAATTTAATTTTTTATTTTATTTAGGTTTAGGTTTATTTATTTATTTTATTTTTAGGTTTTATTCAGTTAGGTTTTAGGTTTTTATTGTTTAGGATTTAGGGTTTAGGGTTTGGGGTTTCGGGTTTAGGATTTAGGGTTATAAGTCAGAGTGTGTATTTAGGGTTTAGGATTTTGGTTGAGAGGTTAGGGTTGGGTTAGTAGGTTGGGTTTATTTTAGGTTTGGGGTTTAGAGTATTTTAGAGTTTAGGTTTTTTTTTTTTTTATTTTTTTTATTTTTATTTTTAGGTTTAGGTTTTATTTAGTTTTATTTTTTTATTTTATTTTATGTTTAGTTTATTTATTTATTTTATTTTTATTTTATACATTTAGTTTTATTTTTATTTTATTTTGCTTTATTTTATTTTAGTTAATTTATGTTTCATTTATTTTACTTTATTTTACTTTTTTTTTAATTAATTAATTTTTTAGGTTTAGGTTTAGGTTTTAATTTAATTTAATTTTTTATTTATTTAGGTTTTTATTTATTTATTTTATTTTATTTTATTTAGCTTGGTTTTAGGTTTTTTTTTTAGATTTGTGTGGTTGGTGTTTAGGGTTTAGATTTAGGGTCAGGTTTTAGTTTAGTTGTGGTTTTAGTTTTTAGTTAGAGGGGTTAGGGTTTATGATTTAAGGTTTATTTTGTAAATTTGGGGTTGTAAGTTGGGGTTTTTAGTTTAGGATTTAGATTAGTTGTAGGGTTAGGTTATTTTTTTTTTTTAGTTTTAGGTTTTATTTTTTTATTTATTTTAGTTTATTTTTTTTTAGGTTTAGGTTTTTTTATTAGTTTTATTTTATTTTATTTTACATTTGTTTTAGGTTAAGGATTTAATTTAATTTAATTTTTTTTTTTCTTTATTTATTAGTCATATATTTTTTAGGTTTATTTATTTAGCTCAGGTAGGTTAGTTTAGGGAGGGTTTAGGGTCTGGTGTGGATTTAGGTTTAGTTAGTGTTTAGGGGTTTAGGTTTAGGGTTTAGGGTTTTGGGTTGAGGGTTGGGTCAGGGGTAGTTAGGCTCAGTAAGAGGCAGGGCTCAGGGTAGGTTAAGGTTTAGGGCTTAGGGATTTTATTAGGTTTATTTTAGGTTTAGGTCTTTAGTTTTATTTTATTTTATTTTATTTAGTTTATTTTATTTATGTTTTTACTAGTTTTATTTTATTATTATTTTTATTTTATTTTATTTTAGTTTAGTTTAAGTTTCTATTTATTTTATTTTAGTTTAATTTAATTTTATTTTATATTTTTATATAGGTTTAGTCTTTATATTTATTTTATTTTTATTTTATTTTTAGGTTTATTTATTATTTTAAGTTTATTTAGTTTAGGTTTAGTTTTAGCCAGGGTTTGGGGTTTGAGTTTAGGATGGGGAGTAGGTTTAGCGGGCTTTAGTGAGGGTGGTAGGGTTTTTAGGTTTGTTGTAGGTTTGGGAGGTAGGTCCAGAGGTTTAGGGTTAAGGTCCTTTTAGTTTAGTATTTTATTTTTTTAGGTTAATTTTTAGATTTAGGTTTTATTTAGTTATTTTATTTTATTTTTTTTAGGTTTAGGTTTAGGTTTTAATTTAATTTAATTTTTTTATTTAGGTTTAGGTTTATTTATTTATTTTATTTTTTTATTTAGATGTAGGTTTTAAAGATTTAGGGTCAGGGTTTGGGGTTTAGATTTAGGATTTGGGTTGTAGAGTGTGGTTTAGGGTTTGGGTAGGGTTTGGTCAGGGGTAGGGTTAGGGTTAGGGTTTATTTTAGTGGTTTTTTTTTCAATTATTTAATATTTTATTTTTTTTTATTAGGTTTATATCATTTAGTTTTATTTTATTTTATTAGTTAGTTTTATTTTATTTTTAATTTATTTTATTTTTATTTTTATTTTTGCTTTATTTTATTTAGTTTGTTTAGGTTTTATTTATTTATTTTATTTTAATTTATTTTAATTTTTTAAGTTTAGGTTTAGGTTTTAATTATTTATTTTTTTATTTTATTTATGCTTAGGTTTATTTTTTAAGTTTAAGGTTTAGGTTTTAAGTTTTTAGCTTAGTGTATTTAGGCTCAGTTTAGGTTTTTAGTGTAGGTTTAGAGGTTTAGGTCCGTGGTAGGATTTAGGGTAGGTTGGTTCAGGGTTTTAGAGGTTGTGGGGTTTAGAGTGGTGGTTGGGTTCTTTTTTTAGTTTTAGGCTTTTATTTTTCTATTTTAGGTTTAGGTTTTATTTAGTATTTTTATTTTATTTTTTATTTAAGGTTTAGTTTAATTTAATTTTTATTTTATTTTAAATTTAAGTTTTAGGTTTTAGATTTGGGTCAGGGTTTAGGGTTTGGGGTAGGTCAGGATTTAGGGTTAAGTTTAGTGTTTAGGGTTTAGGGTTTAAGATTTAGGGTTTTAGGGTTTAGGGTAGGGAGGGTTTGAGTTTAGGGTAGGATTTAGGTTGGTTTTTAGTTAAGTTTATTTTTTTATTATTTTAGTTTTATTTTAGCTTAGGTATTTAGTTTTATTTTATTTTATTTTATTTATTTATTTATTTTATTTATATTTTATTTTTATTTTATTAAAATTTTTTATTTTTAGTTTCTATTTATTTTATTTTAGTTTAATTTTTAATTTTTAATTTATTTTATTTTTACATTTAGGTTTAGGTTTTGGTTTAAATTTAATATAATTTATTTAGGTTTAGATTTATTTAATTATTTTATTTTTAGGTTTTTAACGATTAGGGTTTAAGGTTTAGGGTATGGGGTTTAGGGTTTAGGGTTTATGGTTTAGAGTTTTATGATTGAGGTGAGGGTTTGGGTTTAGGGTTGGGTAGTGGTTTAGGTTGAGAGTCAGTGTGGTTTTGGTAGGGTTCCCTTTTAGTTTAGGGCAGGTTTTATTTTTTTATTTTAGGTTTGGTTTTATTTGGTTTTTATTTTACATTTAGGTAGGTTTATATTTTATTTTATTTTAATTTTATTTAGGTTTTAGGTTTATTTATTTATTTTTAGGTTTATTTAGTTTAGGTTTAGGGTAGGTCATTTAGGTTTAGCTCAGGGCCTGGAGTAGGGTTTAGGATTTAGTGTTGGGGTTTAGGTAGGTAGTGGTAGGGAGGTTTAGGGTAGGGTTTAGGGTAGTGCAGGTTTAGGGTTCATGGTTTAGTGTAGGTTTAGAGTTAGGGTTTTTAGGTTAAGGTTCTTTTCATTTTAATTTATGAACCTTAGTTTATTTATTTAGTTTATTTTTCTTATTTTATTTAGGTATTTTTTATTTTTTATTTAGTTTAGTTTATTTATTTTAGTTTAGATTTTTTTAATTTAGTTTATTTTTTAGTTTTAGGTTTATGTTTAGTTTAGTTTTATTTTTATTTTATTTTTTTAGGTTTTGGTTTTATTTTTAATTTTTGGGTTTAGGTTTAGGTTTTTAGTTTATATTTTTAGGTTTAGGTTTTAGGTTTATTTTTAGGTTTTATTTTTTAGTTTACTTTTAGGTTTCTTTTTAATTTATTTTATTTTATTTTGGGTTTAGGTTTAGGTTTAGGTTTAATTTATTTTAGGCTTAGGTTTAGGTTTTATTTATTTTAGTATAGTTTATTTTATTTTTATTTTATGTTTAGGTTTTTTTTATTAGTTTAGGGTTTAGGTTTTATTTTTTATTTATTTTTAGGTTTTTTTAGGTTATGTTTTTATTTTATTTTATTTTAGTTTAATTTTATTTTATGTTTAGTTTTTATTTTATTTATGCAAAACTTGTCAAAATAATCATGACATGAATCCTTTTGAAACATTGTGTTAATGCTAGGGCGTTCCCTGAATGCATTATGTCAGATGACCTAAATACAAAAAAATGAAGGGCCATCTCCGAGTCAGTGTGTTAAATAATCAGGGGTTACCACATTATGGATGAATGCGGGCAATGAAGTTAGTCCATGAAACTAGAGTTAGGTTAGGAACTTAGAATATATGTACTCTTATAGGTAAACTAATGGAATTAATAGATATTATGGTTCATAGGAAGATAAATATATTATGTGTTCAAGATACTAAATGGGTTGGGGAGAAAGCCAAGGAGATTGATAGTTTAGGTTTTAAACTTTGGTATTCAGGTAGAAGTCGAGTTAGAAATGGTGTAGGTGTGATTATAGATAAAAGTTTGAAGGATAATGTTATAAATATTAATAGTTACGTAGATATAATTATAGCTTTAAAGATTATTATTAATACTAATATTATCAATGTTATAAGTGTTTATACTCCTCAAGTAGGTTTGGTTGTAGGCTCAAAAGAAAAAATTTGGAATGAATTAATGGGATTAATACAAAAGATACCTCTTCAAGAAAAAGTATTAATTATAGGAGATTTAAATGGACATGTTGGTAGAGTGGTGGAAGATTTAAAAAGTATTCATGGTGGTTATGGATTTGGAGTGCAATGAAGAAGGTAGGACTATATTAGATTTTTTGCTTCCTATGATTTTGTAGTTGTTAATACTTTATTTAAGAAAAGAGATAAGCATTTTATTACTTATAAAATGGATCTAGTAAAACATGATTGATTATTTTCGATAAGAAAAATAGACCATTTAGATTGTAAAGATTGTAAGGTCATTCCAAGTGAAAGTTTAAATACCCAACATCGATTATTAGTCTTAGATTTTAAGATGAAAAACAAATCAAATTAGATTAGATAAGCAATTTTAAAGAAACAATTTCAAAAAAATATTTTAAAGCCACAAGAGATTAGAATTTGGGATGTTCATAAGGAAGCTAATGTTATGTGGGAAAAGTAAGTAAATTAAGCAAGTTGCTAAAAATGTGCTTGGAGAATCAAAAGGAAAAGCTTCTTTTAATAAAAATAGTTGGTGGTAGAGTCAGAATGCACAAGAAAAGATAAAAAATAAGAAGTGATGTTATATAACTTGATTTAGATGTAAAAACTCAGAGAATTAGGAAAAATATAAAGTGGCATGTAGAGATTCTAAAAAAGCAATATATGATGCAAAAAATTTAGCTTTTAGTGATTTATATAATAGATTAGATACCAAAGAAGGTGAAAGATGTATGTATAAGTTAGCTAACCAAAGAGATCGGAGAAGTAAAGATCTAGCTCAACTGAGGTGTATTAATGATGAAAATCATAAAGTGCTTTTCTTAGAAAAGCATATTAAAAATAGGTGGATGAGGTATTTTGATAAACTTTTCAATGAAGGATCTGAAAATATGATTGATTTTTGCAACCTTAATACCTTAAATAATAATAGTGAATTTTGATTTTATCATCATATTAGAAAATTTGAAGTTAGAGAAGCCTTAAAGAAAATGAAATGTGAAAAATAGTAGGACCTGATGATATTCCAATAGAAGTGTGGAAATATTTAGGTGATCAAAGAATTTCTTGGCTTACAAATCTTTTTAATGTTATTTTAAAGACTAAAAAGATGCGGATGAGTGGAGAAAGAGTTTGTTGATTCCTATATTTAAGAATAAAGGTGATGCACAAGAGTGTGCAAATTATAGAGGAATTAAGTTAATGTGTCACACATTAACATTATGGGAGAGGGAGTAATTGAGCATAGGTTACGATGTGATACAAAAGTTTCTCACAATCAATTTGGTTTCATGCTAGGTAGATCTACTATGGATGCTATACATTTGTTAAGAGGTTTCATGGAGAAGTATAGAGAAAGCAAGGAGGATCTACATATGATATTTATTGATTTAGAGAAAGCTTATGATAAAGTTTGAATAGATGTTCTTTACAGAGTTCTAGAAAATAAAGAAGTTAATATTGGTTATATTCAACTCATTAAAGATATGTATACTAGAGATGTTACTTGTGTCCAAACATAAGGAGGATTAACCAAATATTTTCCTATTTCAGTTGGATTACATCAAGGATCAACTTTAGGCCATTATCTTTTCTTTTAGTTATGGATGTTCTTAGGCATTTACAAGAAGATGTACCTTGGTGTATACTTTTGTTAATGTCATTCTTCTTGATAAGACTAGAGAGAGTAGAAACTTGAATTATGGAGGTCAACCTTAGAGTCTAAAGGTTTTCATTTAAGTAGATCTAAAATTGAATATATGGAGTGTAACTTTAGTTGTAGAATTTATAGTGGTAGTGTTGTGACATTAGGTGAACAAGTGATTAAAAAGAGTGAGCAATTCAGATATTTAGGCTCTATTGTTCAAAATGATGGTGAAATAGATGGAGATGGTATTAGTAGAATTCAAGTTGGATGGTTGAAGTGGAGGAATGCAACTGGCCTATTGTGTGATAGAAAAGTATCGCTTAAACTTAAGGAAAAATTTTATAAGATGGTGGTAAGACCTACAATGATTTATGGTGTAGAATGTTAGCTAATAAATGAGAGGCATAAGACCAAGTTAAGTGTTGCAGAGATGAGGATGCTCAGGTGGATGAGTGGCTTTAGTCTTAGAGATAAAATATGAAATGAGTATGTTGGGGAAAAGTTGGAGTAGCTCCAATGGCAGATAAGATTAGAGAGAGTGGCCTTAGATGGTTTGGCCACATAAAGTGTTGGCTGTCCAATGACTCGCTTAGGAGAGTAGATGCATTAGATTTTCCTTATGTTAAGAAAGGGAGAGGTAGAACTAAAAAGACATGGTTAAGATGTATAAAAAATGACTTTAGTATACTTGAATTAAATGAGAATTTGACACATAATAGGACATAATGGAGAAGAAGGATTCATGTAGCCAACCCCACACAGTGGGTTAATGGCTTGTTGTTATTGTTGTTGTTGTAGTAGGTTTTTTAACTTTTTAGTTTAGTTTAGGTTTTTATTTATTTTATTTTATTTTAGTTTTTATTTTTTATTTCATTTTATTTTTAGGTTTAGGATTAGCTTTAGGTTTTAGATCAGGATTTTATTTTAATATATTTTTTTTTTTTATTTTTGTTCATTTTTATTTATTTTATTTTTAGGTTATTTAGTTGGTTTAGGTTTTTTATTTATTTAGGATTTAGGGTTAATTATTTAGGTTTAGGGTTGGGATTTAGGTTTAGGGTTTAGGGTTTAGGTTTTAGTGTTTTTTTTATTTATTTATTTTTATTTATTTATTTATTTTTGGGTTTAGGTTTTAGTGTTTCGGGTTTAGCATTTAGGGTTTTAGGGTTTAGGGATTAGGGTTTAGGGTATAGGGTTTTTACGATTTTGGGTTTAGGGTTTAGGTTTTAGGTCTAAGGTTTAGGTTTCAGTTTAAGGTTTAGGGTTTTTGGTTCTATTTTTAATAAAGAACAAATTCAAATTCAACATTTCTTCTTTTTGATTTCATCAACCAAGTAACACACCAAGTTTTCTAAGACAAAGGCGACATAGATAAAAAATGAATATAAAGCAAATCAAAAACCTTAGATAACTATAATCGTCTCTACTGTAAAGACATAGTTCCATAAGTAACAGATCAGATTAGCCATTCTTTAGTTTCCATCAGAACCACCATGGCCTCTTGAGTAGCAGGATCCACCATCATATCCTCAATTTCTCCCTCTGCCACTGCCACCACTAAGACTGTAACCTCCGTCGCTCTTCTAGCCTCCATAACCACCACTACTTCAACCACTACCTCCATATCCACTAGCAGCTCCAGATCCCCCACCATCACACACTGATCACCACCTTACCTTCACCTCCTCCACAGAGAACTAGCAGGCCCGTGACTGGTGATGTTCCTCCATCAAGGTTCCCATTCTTAGGGTTTAGGACTATTAGGTTTAGGGTTTAGGTTTATCTTTTAATTTATTTAGTTACTTTAGGTTTAGGTTTAGGGTTAGGGTTTAGAGTTTAGGGTTTAGGATTTAGGGTTTGGGATTTAGGTTTTAGGTTTATCTTTTGGGGGTTTTGGGTTTTAGGTTTTGAGATTTGGGGTTTTGTGGGAGCTAGTGTGGTTTAGTGTTTAAGTTTGTGGTTTAGTTTTGCCTTGGGTTTAGGGTTTAGTGTTTGTTCAGGGTTTAGGCTTTTGTGCTCTGTGGTTTAAGGGCCTAGTGCTAGGTTTATGGTCAGTTTAGGCCATGGTTTTAAGTTTAGGGTCTGTTTAAGGCTCAGGTTTAGGCCTAGGGTCAGGGTTTAGGGGTGGCCTAAGATCTAGTCAGGTTTAGCATCAGTTTAGTTTTTCTTTTATTTATTTTATTTATTTATTTTTTTATTTTTTATTTAGTTCCTTTATTTATTTTAGTTTAGGTTTTTATTTAAGTTTATTTTAGATTAGGTTTAAGTTATCTCATTTTTTAGTTTAGTTATTTTATTTTATTTTATATGTTTTATTTTTTTTATTTTATGTTTGGTTTAAGTTTTTTTTTTTAGGTTTAGGTTTTATTTTTGTTATATTTTTTAGTTTAGGTTTATGTTTATTTTAGTTTATTTTATTTTATTTTATTTAAGTTTATTTAGTTTATTTTAAGTTTAGGATTAGGTTTATTTATTTTAGTTTAGTTTATTTTAGTTTAGGTTTATTTTTTTTTTTTTATGCTTGGTTTTTTAGTTTGTTTTATTTTTTTATTTATTTTATTTTTATTTTTTAATGCTTATTTTTTAAGTTTAGGTTTTATTTTATCTATTTTGGTTTATTTTATTTTATTTTTATTTAGTTTTTATTTTTCTTAGGTTTAGGTTTAAGTTTAGGTTTTAGTTCATATTTTTATTTTTATTTTATTTTTTTATTTTTTTTTGTTTAGGTCTTTTTTATTTTTTTTATTTTTAGGTTTTATTTAGTTTATGTTTAGGTTTGTAGCTTTTTAAGGTTTAGGGTTTAGATTTTAGGGTTTACGGTTTAGGGTTTACAGTTTTAGGGTTTAGATTTTAGGGTTTTTAAGGTTTAAGGTTTAGTGTTTAGGGTTTAGATTTTAGGTTTATGGTTCAATTTTTAGTTTAAGGTTCAGGGTTTTTGGTTTTTTTAGTAGAGAATAAATTTAGATTCAACATTTCTTCTTTTCAATTTCATCAACCAAGTAACACACCAAGTTTTCTAAGACACAAGCGATGGCATAGATATAAAATGAGCAAATTAAAACCTAGATATAGAACCATCTCTACAATAAGATTGAATTCCATAAGCGGTGATCAATCGATCTTTAGTTTCTCCAGTTCCCATCAGAACCACCCCGGCCTCTCGAGTAGAGGGATCCACCATCATATCCCCGATCTCTCACTCTGCCACCACCATGGCTATAACCTCCGTCGCACCTCCCGCCTCCATAACCACCACCTCCATATCGACTCACCTCAGACCCCACACACACACACACACACCACCATTGAGATAGCTCTTCCTTTTCCTCCACTTCCAGATCTAGACTAAGCCTAATTAATGGTGATGTTCCTGCTGTCAAAGTTCTACCCATTCTTAGGGTTTAAGTTTAGGTTTAGGTTTATAAGGTTTTAGGTTTAGGTTTATTTTTTAATTTATTTAGTTACTTTAGGTTTAAGTTTAGGGTTTAGGGTTTAGGGTTTAGGGTTTAGCATTTAGGGTTTAAGGTTTAGGGTTTTGGGTTTAGGGTTTAGGGTTTTAGGGCTTATGCATTTAGGGTTTAGGGCTTAGGGTTTTTTAGGGTTTAGGGTTTAGCATTTAGGGTTTTAGTTTTAGGGTTTAGGGTTTACGGTTTAGGGGTTATGGTTTATGGTTTAGGGTTTCGGGTTTATGATTTTAGGTTTGGGGATTAGGGTTTTATGGTTTAGGGTTTAGAGTTTAGGGTTTACGATTTAGGGTTTATGTTTTTTTAAAAAAATTAAGTAAACTAGTAGGTTTAAGTTTATTTAGTTTATTTTTTAATTTTATTTAGGTATATTTTTATTTTATTTAATTTTGTTTATTTGTTTTAGGTTTATTTATTTTTATTTATTTTTTATATATAGGTTTATTATTTAGTTGAGTTTTATTTTTATTTAATTTTTAGGATTAGGTTTTATTTTTTATTTTTACGTTTAGGTTTAAGTTTTTTTTTTAGGTTTAGGTTTTAGGTTTTTATTTTTGGTTTACTTTCGATTTTACTTTTTATTTTAGGTTTAGGTGTATTTTTAGTTTATTTTCTTTTGTTTAGTTTAGGTTTAGGTTTAGGTTTTGGTTTTATTTATTTTAGTTTAGTATATATTAGGTTAGGTTTAGGTTTATTTTATTTTATATATTTTATTGTTAATTTAGGTTTAGGTTTTTTTTTAGTTTAGGTTTATGTTTATTTTTAAGGTTTATGGTTTTATTTAGTTTTTATTTTATTTTATTCTAAGTTTATTATATTTTTATTTTACGTTTAGTTTTTATTTTATATAGGTTTTTTCTTCTTAGGTTTATTTTATTTTTTAGTTTAGTTTAAATTTTATTTTATTTTATTTTAGTTTATTTTTATTAGTTTATTATATTTTATTTTTAGGTTTAGTTTTAAGTTTTAGTTTAGGTTTTTACTTTATTTTATTTCTTTATTTTATTTAGGTTTAGGTTTTTTATAAGTTTTATTTTTAGGTTTTACTTAGTTTAGGTTTAGGTTTTTAGCTTTTTAGGTTTTTAGGGTTTAGGGTTTAGGGTTTAGGGTTTAGGGTTAGGGTTTAGGGTTTAAGCTTTAGGGTTTAGGGTTTTTAGGGTATGGGGATTAGGGTTAGCCTAGGGTTTTTTTAAAATTAAGTAAACCATAACATTTAAGTTTATTTAGTTTATTTTTTATTTATTTTAGTTTATTTTATTTCTTATTTTTATTTATGTTTATTTTTTATATTTAGTTTAATTTATTTATTTTAGGTTTAGGTTTATTTTTTAGGTTAGGTTTTATTTTTTATTTTTAGGTTTAGGTCTTTATTTTATTTTATTAGGTTTAGGTTTTAGGTTTTATTTAGGTTTATTTTTAGGTTTATTTTTAGTTTAGATTTAGGTTTATTTTTAATTTATTTTAGGTTTAGGTTTAGGCTTAGTTTACTTTAGTTTAGGTTTCAGTTTTATTTATTTTAGTTTAGGCTTTTGTTTATTTTATTTTATTTATTTTATTTTTATTTTAGGTTAAGGTTTTTTTTAGTTTAGGGTTTAGGTTTTATTTTTTATTTATTTTTAGGTTTTATTTTAAGGTTTATTTTTTAGGTTTAGTTTTTTATTGAGTTTTTATTTTATTTTATTTTAGGTTTATTTTTTTTATTTTGCATTTAGTTTTTAGTTTATTTAGTTTTTTATTCTTAGGTTTATTTTATTTTTTTATTTAGCTTAGGTTATTATTTATTTTATGTTAGTTTATTTTTATTATTTTATTTTATCTTATTTTTAGGTATAATTTTATGTTTTAGTTTATGTTTTTATTTTATTTATTTCATTTAGGTTTAGGTTTTTAGGTTTTTAGGGTTTTGGGTTTAGGGTTTAGGGTTTGGGTTTAGCATTTAGGGTTTTAGGGTTTAGGGTTTAGGTTTAGGATTTAGGTTTTTTAGGTTTAGGGTTTAGGTTTAGTCTTTAGGCTTTAGGGTTTTCTTTTAGGATTTAAGTTTAGGTTTTAGGGTTTAAGTTTAGTTAGGTTTAGTGGTTTAGTTTAGGTTTAAACTTTATGGTTTAGTTTAACATTAGGGTTTAGTTTAGGTTTAAGTTTAGGTTTAGTTAGGTTAGGGTTTAGGAGCTTATTTAGGGTTTAGGTTTAGGTTTAGGGTTTAGGGTTAGGTTTAGGGTTTAGTATTTTTTAGGTTTAAGGTTTAGGGTTTAGGTTTAGTTTAGGTTTAGGGTTTTAGGGTTTTATTTTATTTAGGGTTTAGGGTTTTAGGTTTAGGGTTTAGGATTTAGGCTTTTAGGAATAGGTTTAGGGTTTAGGTTTTAGGTTTAGTTTTAGTTTTACTTTAGGGTTTAGGGTTTATTTTTTAATAGAATAACATTCAACATTTCTTTTTCTAATTTCATAAGTAACACCGTTTTCTAGATACAAGTGATGATGAAGATAAAAAAAGAGTTTAGAGCAAATCAAAATTAGATAACTAGAACTATCTCTACTATGAAGACACATTTTAGTAGCAAATCTTGGCCATTCTTATTTCTCCAATTTATGAACCATTTTGGCCTCTCAGTAGCGGATCCCCATATAGATCTCTTCCACCATGAGCATTTTGTAACCTTCATCACTCCTCCCGCCTCTATAAACCACAGTGACCACCACCTCCATATCCAGGACCTAGATCCCCATTTTAATAACCCTTTTTGCCTCCATCTAGATCTAGAGCAGTTGATGATGATGTTCCTTAGGTTTTACCCATTCTTATGGTTTAGGTTTATTAGGTTTATGGTTTAGGTTTAGAGTTTAGGGTTTAGTGTTAGGGTTTAGGGTTTAGGGTTTAGGGCTTAGGGTTTAGGGTTTAGGGTTTAGGGGTTTACTTTAGGGTTTTAGGGTTTAGGGTTTGGGGTTTAGGGTTTAGGGTTTAGGGTTTAGGGTTTAGGGTTTAGTGTTTAGGGTTGTAGGTTTAGGGTTTAGGGTTAAGGGTTTTAGGGTTTAGGGTTTAGGGTTTAATGTTTTATGGTTTATGGTCTAGGGTTTAGGGTTTAGGGTTTTTAGGGTTTAGGATTTAGGGTTTAAGTTTTAGGTTTTGGGTTCAACTTTTTGTTTAGGGTTTAGTGTTTTTGGTTTTTATTAATAAAGAATAAATTCATATTCAACATTTCATCATTTCTATTTCATCAACCAAGTAACATAAGTTTTCTAAGACACAAGCGATGACATAGGTCAAAAATGAGTACGCATAGAGAAAATCAAAACCCCTAGATAACTAGAACCATCTCTACTATAAAGACATAGTTTCATAAGCAGCAGATCGGATTGGCCATTGTTCAGTTTCTCCAGTTCCCATCAAAACCACCCCAACATCTTGAGTAGCGAGATCCACCATCATATCCCTGATCTCTCCCTCTGCCACCACCATGGTTGTAACCTTCATTTCCTACCTATAGTTTACCACCTCCATATCCAGCCTCCAAATCCCACCACCCTTTGTGATAGCGCCTCCTCACCTTCACCTTAGATTAGTTATTTATGTTATTTAGGTTCCCATTATTTAGGTTTAGGTTTATTAGGTTTTAGGGTTTAGGATTACTTTTTAATTTATTTAGTTACTTTAGGTTTAACTTTAGTGTTTTGGGTTTAGGGTTTAGGGTTTAGGTTTAGGATTTAGGATTTATGGTTTAGGTTTAGGGTTTAGGTTTAGGGTTTAGGGTTTAAGGTTTTAAGTTTATGCTTAGGGTTTAGGTTTATGGTTTAGGGGTTTAGGGTTTTAGTTTAGGGTTTAGGGTTTAGGTTAGGGTTTAGAGTTGGGGTTTAGTTTAGGGTTTTAGGATTATTTTAGGGTTAGTTTTTTTGGGTTTAGGGTTATAGGTTTAGTGTTGTATTTAGTTTATTTTAGGGTTTAGTATTTGGATTTAAGGTTTAGGTTTTTTTTAAATTTAAGTTTAGGTTTAGGTTTATATTATTTTATTTTTATTTTTATTTATGTTTATTTTTTTTATTTAGTTTAGTTTTTTATTTTAGGTTAATTTATTTTAGTTTAGGTTTTTTATTTTATTTTATTTTTTAGGATTAGTTTAGAGGTTTATTTTTTAGTTGAGTTTATTTTTTATTTTTAGGTTTATGTTATTAGTTTTTAGGGTTTAGGGTTTAGGGTTTAGTTTAGGTTTAGGGTTATAATTTATTGTTTAGGTTTAGGGTTTATTTAGTTTAGGGTTTAGTGTTTAGTCATTAGGGTTTAGGGTTTAGGGTTTAGGATTTAAGGATTAGGGTTTTGAGTTTTGGGTTTTATTTTGGGTTTGGGGCTTAGGGATTTATGGTTTTAGGATTTTGGGTTGTAGGTTTAGGGTTTAGGGTTAGTTTTAGGGTTTAGGGTTTGATGTTCAGGTTTTAGTTTAGGTTTATTTTTAAATTAAGTAAACTAGTAGATTTAGATTTATTTTTTTAGTTTATCTTTAGGGTTTAGGGTTTCGGGTTTAGGGTTAGCTTAGAGGTTAAATTTTTTACTTTTTTAGTTAAGTATTTAGGTTTATGTTTATTATTATTTTTTTTATTTTTTATTTTTATTTAAGTTTATTTATTATTTTTATTTAGTTTAGTTTTTTTTTAAGTTTATTTATTTTAGTTTAGGTTTTTTTTTTATTTTTTTTTAGGTTAAGGTTTAGGTTTAGGTTTATTTTAGTTGAGTTTATTTTTATTTTATTTTTTTTTTGATTAGGTTTTATTTTTATTTTTTAGGTTTAGTTTAGGTCATTATTTATTTTTAGGTTTAGGTTTTAGGTTTTATTTTAGGTTTTTTATAGGTTTTATTTTTTTAGTTTAAGTTTTTGGTTTATTTTAGTTTATTTTATCTTATTTAGTTTAGGGTTTAGGTTTAGGTTTAGTTTATTTTGGTTTGATTAAGTTTAAGTATTTTAATTTAGTTTATTTTACTTTAGGATTAGGTTTAGGTTTATTTTATTTTGTTTATTTTATTTTTTATTTTAGGTTTAAGTTTTCTTATAGTTTAGGTTTAGTATATTTTTATTTATTTTTTAGGTTTTTATTTTTTAGTTCTTATTTTAGGTTTATTTTTTTTTTATTTTTAGTTTAGTTTATTTAGGTTAATTTATTTTTAATTTATGTTTAGTTTTTATTTTATTTAGGTTTTTTATTCTTAGGTTTATTTTATTTTTTAGTTTAGTTTAGGTTATTAATTATTTTATTTTAGTTTATTTTTATTAGTTTATTTTATTTTATTTCTAGGATTTGGTTTATGTTTTAATTTAGATTTTTTTTATTTTATTTAGGTTTAGGTTTTTTATTTATTTTATTTTTAGGTTTTATTTAGTTTAGGTTTATATTTTTAGGTTTTTAGGGTTTAGGGTTTATGGTTTTAGGTTTTAGGGTTTAGGGTTTTAAGATTTATGGTTTTAGAGTTTAGGGTTTAGGTTTAGGGTTTAGGGTTTAGGTTTAGGTTTAGTTTAAGTTTAGGTTTAGGTTTAGGGTTTAGGGTTTAGGGTTTAGTTTTAGGTTTAGGGTTTAAGTTTAGGGTTTAGGTTTAGGTTTAGGTTTAGGTTTAGGGTTTAGGTTTAGGTTTAGGGTTTAGGTTTAGGGTTTAGGTTTAGGGTTTAGGTTTAGGGTTAGTTTTAGGGTTTAGTTTACTTTTTATGATAAACTAATAGGTTTAGTTTATTTAGTTTATTTTTATATATTTGAGTTTATATATTTTTTATTTTTTATTTAGTTTAGTTTATTTATTTTAAGTTTATTTATTTTTTGTTTAGGTTTTTATTTTAGTTTATTTTTTTAGGTTTAGGTTTATTTTTTGAGTTTTATTTTAATTTATTTTTTTAGGTTTAGGTTTATTTTTTTTTTTAGGTTTGTTTTAGGTTTTATTATTTTGTAGGTTTAGGTTTATCTATTGTAGGTTTATTTTGAGGTTTATTTTTAGTTTAGGTTTTATTTGGTTATATTTTATTTAGTGTGGGGTTTAGGTTTAGTTTATTTTAGGTTTTACTTATTTTAGTTTAGTTTTTAGATTATTTTATTTTGTTTATTTAATTTTATTTTAGGTTTAGGTTTTAGTTTAGGGTTTAAGTTTTATTTTATTTATTGTTAGGTTTATTTTTAGGTTTGGTTTTATTTGGTTTTTTTATAGTTTACTTTAGGTTTATTTTATTTTATTTTAAGTTTAGTTTTATTTTATTTATGTTTTAGGTTTATTTTAGTTTTTTTAGTTTAGTTTAGGTTTTATTTATTCTTAGTTTATTTTATTAGTTTATTTTATTTTATTTTTAGGTTTAGGTTTAGGTTTTTTATTCATTTTATTTATGTCTAGGTTTTTTCTATTTCTTTTAGTTTTAGGTTTTTAAGTTTTTAGGGTTTATAGATTATGGTTTAGGGTTTAGGGTTTTAGGGTTTTAGGGTTTTAAGGTTTTAGGGTTTAAGGTTTAGAGTTTAGGGTTTAGGGTTTAGGGTTTTAAGGGTTTAGGGTTTTTTAGGATTAGGGCTTAGGGTTTAGGGTTAGCTTAGGGTTTAGGGTTATTTTAGGGTTTAGGGTTTAGGGTTTAGGTTTAGTTCTTTAGGGTTTAGTTTAGGTTTAAGGTTTAGGGTTGGTTTAGGGTTTAGGTTTTAATTTTAGGGTTTAGGGTTTATTTTAGGGTTAGGGTTTGATTAAGGTTTAGGGTTTAGGGTTTAAGTTTAGGGTTGGGTTTTAGTTAGGTTTAGGGTTTAGGATTTAGGGATTAGGGTTTAGAGTTTAGGGTTTAGCATTTTAGGGTTTAGAGTTTCGGGTTTAGGGTTTAGGGTTAGGGTTTTTCATTATTATTTTTATTATTTTATTTTTTTAAATTAAGTAAACTAGTAGGTTTTGGTTTGTTTAATTTATTTATTATTTATTTTAGTTTATTTACATTTTTATTTTGATTTAGGTTTTTTTTTGCTTAGTTTATTTATTTCAGGTTTATTTATTTTAGTTTAGGGTTTTAATTTTAGTTTATTTTTTAGGTTTAGGTTTATTTTTTAGTTTAGTTTTATTTTTATTTTATTTTGTTGGTTTAGGTTTTATTTTTTATTTTTAGGTTTAAGTTTAGGTTTTTATTTTTTTTAGGGTTATATTTTAGGTTTATTTTTACATTTTATTTTTTAGTTTAGGTTTAGGTTTATTTTTAGTTTATTTTATTTTATTTAGTTTAGGTTTAAGTTTAGGTTTAGTTTATTTTTGGTTTATGTTTAGGTTTTATTTATCTTAGTTTAGGTTTAGGTTTATGTTATTTTTATTTTAGGTTTAGGATTTTATTTTAGTTTAGGGTTTAAGTTTTAATTTTTATTTACTTTTAGGATTTATTTTTAGGTTTATTTTTTAGATTTAGGTTCATATTTAGTTTTTATTTTATTTTATTTTAGGTTTATTTTATTTTTACTTTAGTTTTAGTTTTTATTTTATTTAGGTTATTTTATTTTCTTAGTTTAGTTTAGGTTTTATTTATTTTATTTTATTTTATTTTCTTTTTAGGTTTAGGTTTATGCTTAGGTTTTAGTTTAGGTTTTAGTTTATGTTTTTTAATTTTTTTATATATATTTTTTTATTTTTAGGTTTTATTTAGTTTAGGTTTAAATTTTTTGCTTTATAGGGTTTAGGGTTTAGGGTTTCGGGTTTAGAGTTTAGGGTTTAGGTTTATTTTTTGGAATTAGGGTTTAGGGTTTATGGTTTAGGGTTTAAGGTTTAGGGTTTAGGGTTTAGGGTTTTTAAGATTTAAGGTTTAGGGTTTAGGGTTTAGGTTTTAGGTTAAGGGTTCAAGTTTTAATTTAGTGTTTAGTGGTTTTGGTTTTTTTTAGCAGAGAACAAATTTTCAACATTTCTTCTTTTATTTCATCAACCAAGTAAAACACCAAGTTTTCTAAGACATAGCGATGATATAGATTAAAAAATTTAGAAATCAAAATTGATAACTATTTTTGCCTTTAGTGTAAAGACACAATTATTTTATTCTTAGTTTCTAGTTATACCTAGGTTAGTAGATCCACCATCATATCCCGATCTCTTTCACCACCAGTTTATGACTCCTTATTGGTTTTATTCTTAGGTTTAGGTTTAGGTTTTTTAGGTTTAGGTTTATTTTTTAATTTATTTAGTTTTTTTTTTTTTTTAGGTTTAGGTTTAGGGCTTAGGGTTTAGGGTTTAGGCTTAGGGTTTAGGTTTATGGTTTAGGGTTTAGGGTTTAGGGTTTAGGGTTTAGGGTTTTAGGTTTTAGGGATTAGTTTAAGTTTAGGTTTAGGGTTTTTAAATATTTTAGGTTTAGGTTTATTTAGTTTATTTTTATTTAGGTTTTATTTTTTATTTTATTTAGTTTTATTTTTTATTTATTAGTTTATTTATTTTATTTTATTTTATTTTATTTATTTTGGTTTAGGTTTATTTATTTATTTTATTTTATATTTAGGTTTTATTTAGTTTAGGTTTAGGTTTTTTTTTTTTTTAGGGTTTAGGGTTTATGTTATTTAGGTTTATTTTTTTATTTTAGGGTTTAGGTTTTGGGTTTAGTTTAGGGTTTAGGTTTTAGGGTTTAGGGTTTTAGTTTAGGGTTTAGGTTTAGGTTTTAGTTTTTAGGGTTTAGGTTTAGTGTTAGATTTAGTTTAGGGTTAAGTTTTATTTTTTTTTATTTAAGAGTTTTAAGTTTCTTCATTTTATTTGATAGTAGTTTTATGGTTAGATATTTGACATTTAGAGTTTCTAGAGTTTTAGGGTTTAGCGATTTTTTATTTTGGTTTCTGGTTTTGGTTTTTTAGTGTTTGGGATTCATATCTCGATCTCTTTTTTTATT
Source organism: Cymbidium sinense (assembly GCA_021442155.1). Taxonomy (NCBI): domain Eukaryota; kingdom Viridiplantae; phylum Streptophyta; class Magnoliopsida; order Asparagales; family Orchidaceae; genus Cymbidium; species Cymbidium sinense. The sequence goes on along the minus strand of CM038214.1, from coordinate 372,609,917 downwards.
TAGTTTAGTGTAGTTATTAGATTTTAGTTATTACCTTTTTTTTAGATTATTTTATGGTGATGTTTATTAGGTTATTCTTAGGGTTTAGGTTTAGGTTTAGGTTTATATTTAGGGTTTAGGTTTTTTTTTTTATTTATGTAGTTACTTTAGTTTTTTTTGTTTGGTTTAGGGTTTAGGGTTTAGGTTTAGTTTAGGGTTTAGGGTTTAGGGTTTACTTTAGGGTTTATGATTTTTTGGGTTTAGGTTTTTTAAAAAAATTAGTTAGTTTAGGTTTATTTAGTTTTCTTTTTTTTGTTTATTTTAGTTTATTTTATTTTATTTTTATTTAGGTTTATATTTTATTTTTTATTTAGTTTAGTTTATTATTTTATGTATTTATTTTAGTTTAGGTTTTTTATTTTAGTTTATTTTTTTAGGTTTAGGTTTAGGTTTATTTTTTTAGTTAGTTTTTTTATTTTATCTTTTAGGTTTAGATTTTATTTTTTATTTTTAGGTTTAGGCTTAGGTTTTTATTTTATTTTTTTAGGTTTAGGTTTTATGTTTTTTATTTTAGGTTTATTTTTACATTTTATATTTAGTGAAGGTTTAGGTTTATTTTTAGTTTAGTTTATTTTATTCAGTTTAGGTTTAGGTTTGGGTTTAGTTTATTTTAGGATTAGGTCTAGGTTTTATTTATTTTAGTTTGGTTTATTTTAGTTTAGGTTTAGGTTTAGGTTTATTTTATTTTTATTTTAGGTTTTGGCTTTTTTTTTATTTAGTGTTTAGGTTTTATTTTGTATTTATTTTTAGGTTTTAAATTAAGGTTTATTTTTTAGGTTTTGGTTTTTGTTTAGTTTTTATTTTATCTTATTTTACATTTATTTTATTTTTTTGTTACATTTAGTTTTTATTTTATTCAAGTTTTTTATTCTTAGGTTTATTTTATTTTTTAGTTTAGTTTAGGTTTTTATTTATTCTATTTTAGTTTATTTCTATTAGTATATTTTATTTTATTTTTAGTTTAAGGTTTAGATTTTAATTTAGGTTTTTATTTTATTTTATTATTTTATTTGTATTTAGGTTTAGATTTTATTTATTTATTTTATTTTTAGGTTTTATTTAGTTTAGCTTTAGGTTTTTAGGTTTTTAGGTTTTTTAGGTTTTAGGGTTTAGGTTTAGGTTTAGTTTTAGGTTAGTTTTAGGTTTAGTTAGGGAGGTTAAGTTTAGGGTTTATTAGGTTTAGGTTAGTTTTAGGTTAGTTTGATTTTAGGGTTTTAAATTTAGTTAGGTTTTTAGGTTTAGGTTTAGGTTAGTTTTAGGTAGATTGGGTTATTAGTTTTAGGTTTAGGTTTAGGTTTAGGTAGGGATTTTATTTAGGTTTTTAGTTTAGTTTTAGTTTAGGGTTTAGGGTTTAGGGTTTTTTAAAATTAAGTAAATTGGTAGGTTTAGGTTTATTTAGTTTATTTTTTATTTATTTTAGTTTATTTTATTTTTTATTTTTATTTTGGTTTATTTTTTATTTTTACTTAGTTTAGTTTGTTTAGTTTAGGTTTTTTTATTTTAGTTTATTTTTTAGGTTTAGGTTTAGGTTTATGTTTATTTTTTAGTTTAGTTATATTTTTATTTTATTTTTTAAGTTTAGGTTTAATTTTAAATTTTTAGGTTTAGGTTTAGGTTTTTTTTTTTTTAGGTTTAGATTTTAGGTTTTTATTTTAGGTTTATTTTTTAGGTTTTCATGTTAGTATAGGTTTAGGTTTATTTTTAGTTTATTTTATTTTATATAGTTTAGGGTTTAGGTTTAGTTTATTTTAGGTTTAGGTTTAGGTTTTATTTATTTTAGTTTAAGTTTATGTTTATTTTGTTTAGTTTATTTTAGGTTTAGGTTTTTTTTTAGTTTAGGGCTTATGTTTTATTTTTTATTTATTTTTAGGTTTTTTTTTTAGGTTTAGGTTTTTATTTAGGGTTTTGTGCCACCATCCTTAAGATCTTTGATGGTTGGGATTGATAAGTGCACACTTTAGAGCTATTGCAAGGTGGAAACGTCCTCTTCCACCTTTTTTATTAGCAGGTTTAAGGTGTTGCATTTGATTGGTATTGAAGGTTTGGTGAAGACTTTTTGAGTTGCAGTCTTCTTCAAGAGGTTTTGTTGGAGCTTAATAGAGGGTGACATGGCGACCTCATTAAGAAACTCAATGAGTCTTATATTGATTACATTCTCAAGTGGTTCAACTTGAGCACAAAATATGAACCATAGTTGTCCGAATAACATTTTCTTAAGATTCTTCTCAAGAATATCCATGGCCCAGTTGCCTTCTTGCCTTAGGCTTTACCATCAAAACATTCAAGAAATTAATCAACAAGTTGAGGCTTATAAGAGGAAGAGTTTCCCTTTTATAATCATAGGCCCAAGTTGTAGATGGTGTTTGAGAGGAAGCTGGGATATTGTGTTAGTGGATGAGGAAGTAGGAGTTCAATATGAGAGACTACAGTTGGCCTCCTTTACCTCCTACCACCCGGACATCATAGGCCATAACCACAGGACCATTTCCACCCTGACCTAGAAACAGCGGTATTCATATCCATGCCAAGTAGCTACTTTCCACCAACTCTTACTGATAGATTGATTAAGCCATATTCATTCAAGAGTGAGGTAGTTAGGAAAATCTTTAAGAATCTCTTAAAAAACCAAACTTTCAGTTACCAGAGCCTAAGAGGCAAGAGGAAGTGGGCAAGAACGATGATCCTAGATATTTCCTTTACCACCGCATGTTAGGCTATGTCTTAGCAGTTTGTATCACTTTTAAGGTATAGTTGAGTTTGCTACAATTTGGGAGTCATAGTTTAAGTAAGGAATACTTTAGAACAACCATCTAGTTTTATTAGAGTAATCCTTAGGGATACATGATCCTCTTAAGACCAAGAAGTTAGGATATCTATCTTGAACCTCAAGAGAGATCATTTCTATGATCGAAGCTTTCCTTACAATGCACAAGTAGCTCAAAACTCCAACACCAAAGAAGTTTTGCTAGTTGCAAGGACAACTTGAGGGTGGTGATGACTCACCATACTTTAGGATAGTCGGTTGCGACATAGTAAATTAGTATGACTTATGCTACACATCTTATGACTCCTCTTCTAATGGTAAGCGTTATTTCTCTGAGATAAGGCTAAATTTATATGCTTAATTTTGACATCCATCATATACCACCCAAAATAAAACTAATGAAGAAAGATTCTACGTATATATTGTCTACTTTTGATGCTCTTGATTTTATTCCTATTGAAAGCTCTCCAAGTCTAAATAAAAATATTAGCTTTAGTAGTTTCGATCCTTTTCTTTCTAATTCATAGTAGGACTATCCTTCTCTGAATCATGTTCTCCTCTTAAGATTGACTTGATGTCAACTAACTCTGAGGATCCCATAAGAGAAGTTGTAGATATCCCGATGAGAAGGTAGAACTTTCCACAAGCTCATCATTAGAAGTCACAAGTCAACCTTATAGTGGCAATGTTCTACCTCTAGGGTAGTACCTTAGGATAAGTAAGCAAGTCATTGGTTTAGTGAGTAGATAGTCCTTGGTATGCTCCACCCATGGATATGCTTGTGGAGGACCAAGCCAGATTAAATGTCTAGCTCACCTTAGAAAGTTTCCAGCTAAGTTAAGAATATACGACACCCTTGTCTTATCCAAAGAGATGAAGGAATCTATAATCAAGGCCTTAGTTGATCTATAGATATGCTTAGCTTAGTTGACCGCTAATGAAGTAGAGGCATGCCACATGAAGGACATCTTAGGAGTTAAATTCATATGGGGACATATCAACCATTCTTGATTTGGTTTTGATGGCAAATATCAGCCCCAGACAAAGCCTTCTCGCCATCATCCTAATCCCCATAGCACTAATCCTAATTGCAAAAAATTACATTTATGTGGAAAAGTAAATCTAACTACACAAAAAATAGAGGTTAGCTAAATATACATATAATCCCAAGTAGTTGTATTTATAATTTGACTTAGCACCTACATGGGTAACCCACCTATCTAACTTGGATTATGCTTAAGGATTTAAGCAACTACAAGAGCATTCACATTTATTTTAAGCATCCTTAAGCATAAAACATGATTAGCTAATATTGGCCTATCATCCAATCACAAAGCATACACCCTAACATCCAATCTAAAATAATACATCATAAAACAAAAACATACATCACATCATCATACACCATCCTAACTTAGAGCTAGAAGTGGTGACTTAATTCTAATGTGTGTATTAAGGCTTGTGGTAAGTCTTGTTAGGCATTAGTGTTGTATTTTCTAAGTAGAAGGATTCAATTTAACATGAAAGGTTCATTTCACTTGAAGTAATTTAATTGATTTGAGAATTTTAATTTGTGTTTTCTTTTGGTTCATTTCATTACACTTAGCAACTAAGTGTTATAAAGAGAGGAAAAGAGGATTGCCCTTTTTCATCCCTACCTTAAGTCACTTTCTAAAGTATATTAATTTGATTTAGTTCTCTTTAGTGAATGGCTTATTAAATGATTTAATTAATCCTAAGTTTAGGTTCACTTTAAATAATCCTATTCAAAATGAAAGGCATCTTAAGATTAATTTAATTGAATTACTACCACATGACATATATTAAATCATTCTTTCCATCACATGTAACATGCATATGATTTAATCCTAAGTGTATCTATACATGCAACATATTTTAGCACACTTAAATGATGAATGTATGTGTATGTTTAGAATTTATATTTTATTTGATTGAATTATTTAAACTTATTAATTTAAAACTTTATCCAAATTCTTATACAAAAGGACATAAGAATGAAATTAAATAGGCATGTGCCATTATTAAACCAGGTAAGTGAGGTAATCAAATGACCTCCTTTGAGCTAGCTAAAGCCTCGTATTCTTGGGATGTCCAGACTATATACCCATTTGCATTCAAACATATGTAAATTCATATACATGAACATAGGAAGTAAGCTCCAAATCATATGGCTAATTAATTCAACCACTTAGTCAATTATGAATGCATGCAATTTTAATGTAAAATGGGATTTTCATTCACTAATCACATATACATATACATGTACAAAGATATAGGCAAGTACATGTCATTGTTAAACCAAGGAAGTGAGGTAATCAAATGACCTCCTTGGGGCTAACTAAAGCCTCATATTCCCAGGATGTCCAGACTATATACTTGCTTTTCCTGGACACACATGGATGTATACATAAATGAGGGAAAGAAAACCATGCAAAGATTGTATATTTTTTGATTGAATCATTTATATATATATGAATTAAAGCTCTATCCAAATTCTAATGTTGAAATACATAAGAATGAAATCAAATGGGTACATGCCATTGTTAAACTAGGAAGTGAGGTAATCAAATGACCTCCTAGCTAAAGCCTCATGTTCTGGATGTCGACTATATACCCATTACCATTCAATCTTATATAAATCAACACATGAATAGAGGAAAGAGAACTCAACATTCATACACTTAAGCTATAAGCACATGCATTTCTTATGTATTTATAACTAGCATCATAACACATATTATTATTCATTTATAAGCTTTTGAAAATACATTTGGATTTAATAGTGATAATAGCCACATATATTAAATTAAATCAACACATGCAAGCTTACATAAAGGAAATCCATTTTATTTTACTTGATTTTGAAAAGATGGATGCATGAATTCAAATGACATACCAAATTTAACATGATTGGAAAGAGGACAATCAAATATAAGCATGTGATTCATTCAACCAAACTAGTTCTTAAGGACAATCAAATCAAATAAGATTATTTAAAGCAAACCAAAGTTTCTTTATTAATTAAGTTTTGGATTTGATTTGATTTAAAGAGGAGAAGAGAAATCATCACTTGATGTTTTAAACCCATTCCCATTAGTGATTTGATTTAATTTAAGGAAATGTAATTAAGTTGATTTTATGGGTTAATTAAGTTGAACCCTTAATTAGATGAATTAATTACTTACCTATGTCACCTTAAAGTAATTAACTAAATAATTATGAGCCAACATGATATGCATGGAAAATAAACTTGCAAATGATCCTAGAAATAAAAGGGGCCTAATGCAATTGGCTCATGATTAATAGTTAGATTAAGGACTTAATTAATTACTCTTATGGTTTTCCCACATGTGGACTAACCATAATTTCATTAAACTCCTTTAGGTTATTAAACACCCAAAGATCTACCCCATGATTTAATTAATTAAGGTCTAATGTGATTATGATTTCAATTTGATTAAGTGATTTAATTAATTAGTTAAATCTTAATTTTTTATTTTAAAAAGGGTGAAATGAACTTAGGAAAGGGTCCCAACCCTATTCCTTAGTTCACTTACTATTGAATAACAATGATTAATAAACTTAATTAACTAATTTATTACTATTCATGGGATTAATTAATCATTAATTAACTTAAAAGAGTAGTTAAGGTTTAATTAGTCAATTTTCTAATTAAGTGAGCAATAAATCCAAGAAAATCATGAGAGAGGTCATCCCATTAAATTAACCATGGATTAATTGCTCAAGTAATTAAGAGTAATTAAGCTAATTAATTTTGTAATTAAACTTAATTACTATTCAAAATTAGTTAAGATCATTTTAATTAATTCTCTAAAAAATACCTTTAAAATGAGTATTTATTTGCATTTTTTATTTCTATGATTTTTTTATGATTTTAGAGTTTCACCATTAAAAATGATTAATTAAGCCTAATTAAAGCCTAATCTGTGGTGCCATGTATGATGCACTTTCCACATGGCACGCAGATTGGCTACTTAAAACTTATCCACGCCTCCATGTGGTGGTGGCGCTTTCTTTCCGCCATCCAATCTAAGATCGAACAATTAATCCCAAAGCTTAATAGATTAAATCAGATCTAGCAGATCTAATCATGACCGCCCATTTTGATCACGAATGGATGGTGGTGATCTAACATCATGCAGTGAGGGAGAATGGAGTCCACCATTGCTCTTGATCCAACCTGCTTGATCAACTCCAAAAGGATCCCACACCTTCACAACATCAATCAGAGGGGATCCAATGGTCAAGATCACATGAGATGCAAGTTTTCTTCAAAAAGCTCCAACCCATTTTTGCCTAAGGATCATTTTGGAAGCATACCACCGAGCTCAAGACTGGTCAATGATTGAGGAAGCTTCATCTAGTGGAGATGAAGCCCTATTGAGTAGAAATTGGATCAATTCCTGATGTTCACTAAAAGGCCATGAACGATGATTTGGAGCTCTTTGATCAAGTCCCACCTCGTGCTCGGAAGCTTGGGAGATGATTCATTCTTCCTTGACAAGGCCTAGGAATGGTGCATGCAAAGTTAATTTGAGTTTGATGGAGAAATGGGGAAGTGAGGTCAAAAATGGGAGTGTCCTATTTAGATGATGGAATGGCATTTTGATCGAGGAATGAGGAGCTAGGAATGGCTCTAGCCTCTTGGGTAGCTAGGGCTGAATGATTTTGTGTGTGTTTGAGTGGAAATGAGGGGTGTATACCCCTTCATCTTGATCGATGGGATCGTTTGGCTTCTGGTCACCATCTCGGAGTCATGGGTGGGAGGAGGTGAGTTGGCTCGCTTGGTTGGTTGGTGTGGAGGTGGTCCAAGGAGGAATCATGGGTGTCCTATGGGTTTCAAATGCTAAATGGGGAGGGTGAGGTGATTTCACCTCCCATGGGTCATGGCCACCCAACCACCCTTGGTCAAGTTGTGTCTAGTGCCTAGTGGACCATTGGGAGAGTACCAAGTGGCCAAGGAAAAAATGACCACTTACATGGGTGATTTGTCTCATGTGATTCCCTTGACCCAAGGGTAGAATGATCAGCATTGGATTTGATTTGGGTAGATTTGAAATGAGCCAAAAGTGGGTTAGCCCAAATTTCAAGTCAATTGGAGTTGATTTGTTAGTTTGGCTCAATTTGACTCATTTAGGTCAAATTGAGTTAGGTTAGGTCAAGTTGACCAACTGGTCAAATTGGTCAAACCAAGGGTTGGGTCAAGTTCATATGATCATTTGGGATGTTTTGGTTCAATTGGATTATTTAGTTTGGCTTAGATTTGATTTTGGCTCATTTGAGTTCATTTGGGTCAAATGGGTTAAGTTGACCAAATTTGACCAAATTGCTTGGTTGTGTTGGTTTGGGTTTAGTTGACCAATTGAAGATGATTGTAGGCTTTGGTTTCAATTAATTTGGATTTTGATTTAGGCCAACTTGAACCTTTAGGTCAATTAAGTAGGTCAATTGGGTTCAATTGGGTCCAATCATGGCTTTGGTCAAGTTCAACAATCAATTTGGAATGAACTTGAGCCACATTGCAATCAATTTGGTTTATATTTGATCAATTAATTTGGTTTTTAGGTCAATTTGGGTCAATTTGGGTCAAGCCAATTGGGTTTGGTTTGACTCAATTGAAGGTCAAGTCATATTCAAATATTGATTTTGATTTGGTATGAATCATTGGTTTCAAGGATTTGGCTAGTTGCAATTTGGCTAGTTTGGGTTCATATGGGTTAAGGGGTTGACTTGGTCAAATAAGTTGACTTGGTTTGACCTAATTTGTGATAATTGATCAACCTAGGTGATCAACAATCATGATGGGAGGTTTTGATGGGCTTGGTTCAATCCAATTTATGGATTAGAACTTGGCTCAAATCAAATTGGCCACTTTGGGTCAAGTGGACCAATTGGGTTTAGTTGGTTTGATTTTGGGTTGAGTTTGATTTGAGTTTATATTGGATTGATATAAATTCAAATTGGCTTGGGTTCAAATGGGTTTTGGTTCATTTGAACATTTCAAGTCAAAAGGGTTAAGTTGGGTTTGACTTGGGTTGATTTTGGTTGGCTTGATGATTGTAGATTTCATTTATATTTGTGAATATGATTGAAGGATTGATTCATGAGAAAATCAATTGAATTTGGGTTTTGGAATGGAATTTGGCTAAGTCCATGGAGTTGGGTCATGTGGCTTAGTTTGATTTTGATTTGGTTTGATTTAGTTTTGATGATTTAAATGTATATTTCATTTAAATTTGTGAAGATGATTGAAAATATGATTGATTTGTGAGAAAATCAATTGAGTTTGACTTGATTTGGATTAAGATTTGGCTAAGTCCATGGGATAGGTCATATGGCTTAGAAGGGTTTTGATTTAATTTGATTTAGTTTAGTTTTGATCATTTGAATGTAGATTTGATTTATTTTAGAAGATGATTGAAGATATAAATTGATTATGAGAAAATCAATTGATTTTGGATTGATTTGATTTGGCTAAGTCCATGGATAGTCATATGGCTTAGGAAGGGTTTCAAGTTTGGATTTGATCATGGGCTTCAATCATTTGGTTTGGGAATTTGGGTTTGGATTTGGATTTGAATTTGATGTTTGAATTGAACTTGAGGTTTGGTTTGAGAAGGTGAACATGGATTGAGGGTAGGTGGATTATCCTAATCCCTAAGGCATAACCTAATCCTATGGTTAACCCTTCTAAGTCTTTAGCTTAGTTAAGTGTTTACCTAATTGTTAGAAGTGTCTTATGACTAGGAAGTCTTAGTGTCTACAAGACTCCTAAGTCTAAGATGGGAAGATTGAATCACTCCAAAAGTGAGGTCAACAGCCTTAGGCTCCATAGTGTTGCCTTGAGATAGATGATTGGAAAAGTTGTTTCACATTATAGACTCGATACATCTTTCAACGCTTTGCTTGGGAGACCATGGATACATGAGAACAACATAGTTCCATCCTCTCTACATCAGTGTATGAAGTTTGTGAGAGGTGGGATCATATACTATATCAAAGGAGATCTCAAGCCATTTATAGTTGAGATATATGAGGATGCGACTTACTACCTCCCTAAAAAAAATCAACAAGTCTATTCTAAACTTGAAAAAGTTTAAAAATAAAAAAAAAGAAAAGAAAAGAAGAAAGAGAAAAAGAAAAGAAAAGAGAAAATGAAAAGAAAATAAAAGGGAGGAAATAGACTTGGAGGAGGAAGTGGAGCTGACATTAGATTCCACCCATGCATTCCATTCAACATATGGGTAAGATGACCTGACCCAGTGTAGAGGAAGAGGCTAGTCTGAGGCCTAGGGTGGAAAACCTCTTATTGGCCACCCAATAAGATATGTCCTACTAAGAGTACCCGCTATCCATATAGACTTAGATCTAGTTCATAGGATGAGTCTTATATGGTTAGCACACCATCTTCTCAATAGTAGATTCCTTGAGGTGACACTTGAGCATAGTAATGAAGACTAGGCTCCAAAAGCATAAGTGTATCCAAGTCTATATGTGAAATAGGCATCGCTTGGGAACCTTAGCTCTAACCCCACTTTCCTCTCAAAGTTGAGGGTTTGGTAGAAAGAAGCCCTAAGTCATCCATGTGAAGACTCAGGTTCTTTGGGGAGCATCATCCTCAAGTCAAGAAGTTGATGTAGAACTTGAGGATGATTCATATAAGATTTAATAGAATTACCTTTTGATTGGTACTTGCCTTGTGTTCATAATTTAGCAAAGAAAGGGTTAATCCACATACTTGGTCAAAGTTAGATTACTTTGAAAGAATATGGAAGAACAAATGCAAAAGCTCTCAATAAAGACCAAGACTAGGATTTAGTACAGTGGGTCCAATCGATGATGACGATTACTGCTTAGTCATCACCATTCATTTGGAATTTGATAGGTTCTTTCAAATTACATTAACTCATGAGGAGTCATTTAGAAACTTTGATGATCTAGATGATTTTAAAGTCAAAGATGCACCAGATCAAAGAGCTCAAGGAAATCAAGGAACTGAAGAAGATCCATATTGACATACATCAGTTCTTTGTTGAATGAAACCAATGACTTAGTTAGATATTGATAAGTTTAAGGACTTTGCATGGAGTTATGAAGAGATGCCTAGATTGGTTCCTCGATCCATAAACTAGTAATAGAGCCTACTAAACCCTATCAAGCAAGCTCCTAGACACATGCGACATAGAATAATAAGTCATTTATGAAGTCAAGAATTGATGTTGGCTTCATGAGAAGAAAAATACCCTACTTGCTTCATCATTTAAGAAAAGAATGGCCAAATTCACATCAATTTTAGGATTTAAATAAGGCATGTCCAAAAGATGAATTTCCACTACCAATCCGATGGTGGACATTGCCTCATCTCATGCGCCTTCTCTTCATGGATGGATGGCTCATCTAGATATAACCAAATAAAGATGGCCATGAAGATGAAAGAAACATTGCTTTTAGAACCCCTAAAATCTATTGCTATAAGGTCATGCCTTTAGCAAAAAATGGTACATACTAGCTATGACTCAATCTTGATGAACTCATTCATCATCAAGTGTTATGTCGATGATCTCATGGTCAAAAGTAGAGAAAAGGAAGACCATCTCTTTGACTTGAGAGTAGTTTTGAAGATAATTTAACCTCAAAATGAACCCTAAGTGTGCATTCAGTAGCTTCAAGGAAATTTCTGGGTTTGTCCACATTGGAATCAAATTGATCTAAGAAGATCAAGTGATATTAGAAATGCCACCCCTAAAAGTTTAACTCAATCATTCCAAGGTGGTTAGTTATCTAAGATGCTTTATATCCAATATATAAGGAAGATGACACCATTCTCAACACTTGTCAAAAGGATGCCAAGTTCAAGTGGGATGACAAGTGTGAGCATGCCTTCAAGACCATCAAGCATTATCAAGCCATTCTCATCCCTGCAAGCGCTCATACTTTACACGCTATGTTAGATGACTCTTGGTGCTTTGTTGGCCCAAGCCAATGATGGGAAGGAAAATGCACTCTACCTCAACCTTGTCTAATCACCGAGGCTAATTATCCACCCATTGAGAGGCATTGCCTAGTTTTAATCTTTGCATCCCAAAAGCTATAACACTACATGCTTCCTCATAAGGTGAACTTAATCTCTAAGATCAATCCAATTATAGTATCTCATGACACGATGCTATCCGATTAATGATATCCATGATCCTCTTGACATTACCTTCATACCCCTCCTGAAAGGAGGAAAGCTAGTAGATTTCTGGCAAGACACACCCTAACTCTCCGCTAGTGATGATCTCCCTGAATGAACAAATCATGAACTTAGGGATACTAGCATTCACCACTGGGAGATGTTGATGGTGTGGCTTCCTCTCAAAGAGAGAAGAACCATAATCTACTATTCTAGAAAGGAAGGGTAGAATAGTTCTCTTAACTTTGGACGTGATGTGATGAGATTCTCATATATCTTATTTCCAATCCTTGCACCAACAATGAAGCCAAATATGAATTGCCGAAGATTAATACTAAGCATCCAACATCAACATCTTTAGGATTCTCGCTATCAACCAAATTGTTGGGTCCTATATAAAGCCCAAGCTCCATCACTAAGTACACCATGGAGTTGTTGGCCCAAATCCTAGAGGTTACCATTTATAAGATTCCTGAGGAGAGAATGCCATATCATTTTTTAGCCAAGCTTTCCAAGGAGTTGCATCCGGATGATGAGTCCATATCAATAAAGGTCCAAAATAGATAAGTCTTATCCCTTATTGATATTGAACTCATCAAAAAGTACTCTCTTGAAGGGGAGGTTACCATTGCCAAGAAGGATGAGGATTAGATTGAGGCAACCATTCATGGATTACCTAAATAAAGGCAAACTACCTCAAGAGAAGTCCCAAGCCCATCGATGAAGCAGAGCACTTTCCTCTTCTTGATGGTGTCTTGTATATGGTCTTCTGATCATATGTGGTTACATTATTTAGACAAGCACAAAGTCGTAAAGATCACAGGTACACTAAAATTATGTGGAGCCAACCAATCGTAAAGATGAAAGCCAAAATAGACTAGATACTACCGCCATCGATGATCAAAGATTGCATGGATACTGGTGATGCCACCAATGTCAAATACATGTGGTCCTACACCAACCACCCAACATTCTACATCCTACATTGGCCTCAGCCATTCGAGTGTTGGGGTACACATGTGGGTCCAATTGATCCTCCTTCTTCCAAGGGTCATTGGTTCATCTTAGCTGCACTACTACTTTTCCAAATAAGGTGATTCCTCAAGAGGTCATAGCTCAAAGATGTGCTCCAATTTTTAGAACCATATCATATAGGTTTGAGTGCCTCAAATGAATTATTTGATAATGGTACTACATTCAAGAGCATCGAGATCAACAACTTTTCCCAGACACAACATAGATTGGAGATATTCTACCATCAACTAGAGGAAAACAAAGCAATGTAAGCCTTCAATAAAACTCTCATCCAAATACAAGAAGACACAATAATAAGCAAGTAGCAGAGTTAGTTGAAGCCTTGTGGGCCTACCGATCACTATAGAACTCCAACTTCTACTCCTTTCTCCTTAGTGTATGGGTCCAAAGTCATTCTACCATTAGAAGTCCAACTCCCATCACTAAGGATAGCTAGTAAGAAGAGACAACATCAAATGCCAAGTTAGAAGAGCTCAAGGTTTGGAGGAGAGATGCTTGGGAGCATGCCAAAACATCGAGTTATACAAAGCTAAAATGATTCAAGCTCATAACAAGTTGGTCCATTCTAGAGTTTTTCAAGTATGAGAGCTTATTTTAGTTCTAAGGAGACTGATTGTTTCCTATCATAAGATGGGAGGCAAGTTTGAACCCACTTGGGAAGGCCCTTTGTTTGAGAAGGCCTACCAAGGAGGATCTTATCATCTTATTAATCATAAGGGAGAGCCCAATGCTTCCAATCAATGGGCTCTAAAAAATATTATAAATCATTTGAAAAAATAATTATCATTAATGAAAATTCCATTTTGAATTCAATCTCTTCATGTTGAAAGTATTCTTGTTGAATGCCATATGTGTGTTTAGGTAGGTGTAAGAACAGTCATCCTATCCTTCAAATAAACACAAACACAACTACACAAACATATAAAATAAACACATATCTTTATCTCTGCGTTGAGATCACGCCTCGTTCCACTCAATAGCTACCCTAGGTCGGGCTGACGTGCTTCCTTGCTAGTGTGTCACCCTAGTGGTCTTCTTTGCTTAAGGATGTAAGTCGCTATGCTTTCCTTCCTTATTTGGCCACTACACATGACGTGCCTTGTTAGTTTGGTAGTATTACTACTATGGTAAGCTACCTCATGTTGGTTTCCTTTAAGAGGATGTGAGTTTTCTATGCTTTCTTCTTAGATTAACCTTCATGCACTATATGGTCGAGTATATTTGAGGTTTAGGATAAGTCCCCTAGTGGGTCCTTCCCTCCTGACTGCTTCAACTCTGGGTCCAGTCATTCCTCAAGGCACCTCTCTTAATAGTCGCTCTAGGACAGATAGTATCTCTCCTACCGACAACAAACTATCTTGATGATTAGTTCCACTTGGAAAGTTTTAAACCTACACACTTTCTTTCCAGATTGATCATTGCACACCGACGGGCACCATAGGTTGGTTAGTTCTCACTATGCTGATGGATACACCACTCATGCTGATGAATACACCTTACGTTGGTTGGTTCTCGCACCTTAAGATACACCACTCATGGTAGATGTAAATCTACTATGCTTTATCCTTGAGTTGGCCACCGTACACATATAGGATTTCTTTTCCAGGGCTCAGTATAACAACCCTAGAAGCATCTCCTCTGTGGGCACTATTTTTGGATCTTATGCGAACCCATTTATACACTACCCGGGTTACTATCGGATTGGATAGTTCCCCTTTCCTAGTAATAACCACCCCTGTGGTTGGAGAATCCATCTTATGGATGTGTAGATTATCCCTTGGTCCAGTAAATCTGAGATAGGTAAAGGCGACATAGCCCCTTCTCAATGTGTTCCATCGCACATCAATAGGGTCCACACAAACATATAAACAAAATATATAATCACTTATAGATTAGGACTCCCCTAGTAGTACATTTTCCTAAGCAGACATCCTATTTTTAGGGAAGTGTCAGGAAAATTTCTTATAGGAATCGCCTGACTTCACTTGAGTTGATATAAGTCCCCAATGACATTCACTCAATAGTGGCCCCTAAGTCAAGTTCTATTTATTGTGCTACCAACAGGTCACTCTCGTGGTTGTTCCCTAGTTTAGAAGATGTAAGTCTGCTACTCCTTCCTAATGCAGCTGTTGCACATCGAAAAGCAACCCCTTAGGTTGGCTAGCTCTACCCCATGACTAGTAGACTATCCCTTTGGATTTGTAAATATGAGATAGGACAAGTTTGATATAGCTCCTTCACAATGGGTCCTTCATACATTGATATGGTCCATAAATTAAATCTATCAAATTTGATTGAGCTCATATCCTTAGCGGATATGCCTTTAATTCAAAATCAAACTAAACCAAACAAACCATATCAAATCACATGAAATTAATGTGAAATTAATCTTTACTACCTTTGAGTTAACATAAGTCCCCAGCGGCATTCACTCAGTAGTCTCCCTAGGTTAAGTTTGATTTATTGTGCATCTAACAGGTCACCCTAGAGGTTGTTCCTTGCTTAGGTAGATGTAAGTCTGCTATGTCTTCTTCCTAGCATAGTCATTGCACACTGAAAGGTAACCCCTTAGGTTGGTTAGCTCTACCCACATACCAGACTATCCCTTTGGATTTGTAAACTTGAGGTAGGTCAAGGCCGATATAGCCCTTCTCGGGTCCATGACATCAACAGGTCCATACATTAACTGCAAATTAAACCTAATTTTTCTAGTGGAGTTAAATCACACCCTTCTCCCTACTGGAGCCCCAAATCATATATAAATAAGTCAAGCAAACAAATCAAATTCAAAACCAACCTCCCCAATGGAGCCAAATTAAACCAACTCCCCTAGTAGAGTCTAAATCAAAGAAATCCAACCAAAATCTTATTCCCATTAGATACATCCCTAAAAAAATCTATGAAATCAAACTCAAATCTCAATCCCCAATGGATAGCCCAAACCTGCTTCCCTAGTGGAAGGTTCATATACCTGATCCCTAGTGGATTTAGCCCAAATCTCTAAAATATGTGCTTCCACATTAATTAAAATAAAATAAAATAAATTCAATTTGATCTTAATCCTTGATGGATTATTGTTTCTTATTCCTAGTGGATCTTCTTTCCACAAATCATATAATCAAATCAAATTCAAACCTTATGCCCAGCAGATTTTCTTCTTCTATGCCCTCGACATAGACCCCTCACATGTCATGTCCAATGCATGTATGATCTCCTAGCGAATCTCCCTCCATGTCCTTGACATGGTATTCTCATCAAATCTTATTTCTTCTCTTATGCACACCTTTAATACTTCAACCAAAAGCTTAATAATGTATTCATTCAAATTACATCATCGTAACATTGTAATCAATATTTTATGATTTGTGATGGTGCAAGGTCAAACTAACTATGTAATATCTTGCTAAACATATTATAGTTTGAATTAACACAGAATATTATATTATAATATATGATGTTATATTATAATTTGCTATAATATAATATATTTTCTAACATTACACCTCATTAGAATCACTTAAAAGAAACAAATTAACAAATTTTCTAAAAACATGAATAATGTTCATTTTGGATAAAAAATTGTTAATTTTCTATTAGAAACGGTACAAAATAGCATAATTTTGGTGTTTCTTCTTGGTGTGTGCCATGAATTTGGCCAAATTCTTCCATCTCAACCTTCAAATTAACATTTTCGTGAGTTTTGTCCCAATGTATTATAACAAAAGTAAAACATACTAAAATGTACAATAACATTTAGTAACACACCACCACATTCAGATATATGTGAAGCTATATTGTTATGTACATTATATTTTAGTATGCCTTCATATAATATATTATCTTACATTACACCTTAAAATGAATCACTTTAAGCAAAAAATTTATAAAATTTGGTTGAAGAATGAACATTTTTTTTGGATGCAAAATTCCATTCTTTTGATTAAATGACACACCATCACACACCCCCAATGATGTTCCCTAAAGCTTTCCTTAAATTTGGCCAAATCCCATCATCTCAGCCTATAAATCAGTAATTTTATGAATTATACCAGTACAAACTCTACTACATCATACTATAACAAAATAAAATATGCTAAACAACTAGTTGTAATACACAATTGTATGCTATGATGCATGATGCTACACTATATTATGGAATCCTATACTATAATACACTATAACATATTATATTATATTATATTGCATATCACATCAAAAGTGATTGCTTAAGATAAGAAATAATAAAATTAGTCTAAACAATAAAAAACTATATATTTTAGTCACACATATTTTAAATTAAAATAATATATTATGATGTCATGTTCTAGACCCATTTTAAAAAAAAAAAAAAAAAAAATTTAAAATGCCTAGAACAATATATTATGATATATGATGGTATACTATGTTACAACATATAATATTTATTTTTAACATAAAATCTTATTTTTTAGACTACAAGTGGCATAGCACACCTTTAGTACTACAACCTAATTCCCACTTCAAATTTAAAAAATTTCATCATCTGATTTATTAAATCAATATTTATATTATTTATATTATTATAGACTATAGGGAACAATACCATAATATACTAAAACAATTCAAAGCATCTTATAACATTCAAAAACACATCACTACATGCTCAAATA
Source organism: Cymbidium sinense (assembly GCA_021442155.1). Classification (NCBI taxonomy): domain Eukaryota; kingdom Viridiplantae; phylum Streptophyta; class Magnoliopsida; order Asparagales; family Orchidaceae; genus Cymbidium; species Cymbidium sinense. The sequence continues at coordinate 372,592,213 of CM038214.1, read as the reverse complement.
TATCATGCAGATTACTATTATATGTGGTATTATAATATGATTTAAGTTTAGGGTTTAGGGTATTCAAATCTCTAATAGTTAAGGGAAAGTCTCTTGAAGACACTTTCTTTAGCTACCATAACTATTTTAGATTAGGTCATTCTTAAATTAATGACATCTTTATTCAAGTTAGGTTTTTGGGGTTTGTTTTAGGGTTAGGGTTTATGACTTAGGGTTAGTATTTAGGGTTTAGGGTTAGTTTAGGGTTTATTATTTTAGGGTTTGGGTTTAGGGTTTAGGTTTCTAGGTTTGTGGGTTAGAGTTTATGGTTTGTGGTTTCAGTAGTTTTAGGTTTGTGGTTTTAGCATTTAGGTATTTTTAGCTTTTATTTAGGGTTTAGTGTTTAGGGTTTAGAGTTTTTTAGGTTTAGGGTTTTAAAGTTTAGGGTTTGGGTTTAGGGTTTAGGGTTTGGGTTTAATTTAGTTTTTAGTTTAAGTTTTAATTAGGTAGGTTTTTTTTAATGATATAGATTCAAATTTGATATTTCTTCTTTTCGATTTCATCAATCAAGCAACACCCCAAGTTTTCTAAGACATATGACATAGATAAAAATGAGCACCCATAGCAAATTAAAACCCTATATAAGTAGAACTATCTCTTAAAGACATTCCATAAGTAATCGGGTTTTTTCTCTAGTTCCCATCGAACAACCCATTCCTCTTAAGTAGTGGGATCATCATATATCTCTCCTCTTCCACCACCATGGTAACCTCCATTTTTCCATAAACACCACTGCTGACCACCACCTCCATATAGAAGACATCGGATCCCACCACCACCATGATAATCGTTCTCCACCTTCACCTCAATGATCTAGACAGCCTAGTGAGGATGTTCTTGCCATAAGTTTGCCCATTCTAGGTTTAGGGTTTGGGTTAATTTTAGGGTTGGGTTTAGGGTCTTTGGTTGTGGTTTAGGGTTTAGTGCTTTAATGTTTGTAGGTTTAGGGTTTTGGATTTATGGTTTAAGCTTTAAGGTTTAGGGTTTATGGTTTGGGTTTAGGGTTTAGGGTTTAAGATTTAGGTTCATGGTTTATTTTTTTATTTTGGTTTTATTTAATATTTATTTTATTTTATTTAGGTTTATTTTATTTTTATTTTTATTTTATTTAGTTTTTATTTTTTTAATTTTATTTAAGTTTTAATTTAATTTATTTTATTTATTTTATTTTAAGTTTAGGTATTTAGTTTAGGTTTTATTTTATTTTATAGGTTTATTATATTTTTTATTAGGTTTATTTAGTAGGTTTAGGTTAGGGTTAGTCTTATTTTTGGAGAGGGTTTAGTAGGGAGGTTTAGGCCCAGGGCCCAGGGAAGAGAGAGTGGTGGGAGTGGAGGGTTACAGTTGGGTTTCAGAGGGTCAGGGTTTGGATTTGGGGTTTGGTGTGGTAGAGGGTAGTGTGGAGGATTTAGGTAGGTGTTAGGGAGTTTATGGGTTTAGTGGAGTGGTTTAGGGTTAGGGTTTAAGAGAGGTTTGTGGTGTGGGTTTAGGGAGGATTTAGGTAGTTTTGATCAGGGTTTAGGGTTTTAGGGTTGGTAGTTTATTTGGTTTAAGGTTAGTTTAGGTTTAGGTAGATTTATTTAGGGTTTTTAAAAAAACAAACCATTAGTTTAGTTAATTTAGTTTATTTATTTTATTTTATTTTTTTTTATTTTATTTAATTTAGTTTATTTATTTTAAGTTTATTAATTTTAGTTTAGGTTTTATTTTTTGTTTTATTTTAGTTTAGGTTTATTTTTAGTTTAGTTTAACTTTATTTTATTTAGGTTTAGGTTTATTTATTTAGTTAGGTTTTATTTTATTTTTTAGTTTTAGATTTAGGTTTGATTTTTTAGGTTTTAAGTTTTTATTTTAGGTTTATTTTTAGGTTTTATTTTTTATTTTAGGTTTAGGTTTATTTTTAAATTATTTTGATTTATTTAGTTTAGGTTTTTGTTTAGGTTTAGTTTATTTTAGGTTTAGGTTAAATATTTTATTTTAGTTTAGGTTTAGGTTTATTTTATTTTTATTTTAAGTTTAGGTTTTTTTGGTTTAGGTTTTTATTTATTTATTTTAGGTTTATTTTAGGTTTAAATTTTATTTTAGTTTTATTTTATTGATTTAGGTTTATTTTTTTTATTTTAGGTTTAGTTTTATTTTATTTAGGTTTTATTTATAGTTTAGTTTTTTATTTATTTTATTTTAGTTTAGTTTTTTTTTTATTTTATTTTTTAGGTTTAGGTTTTAGTTTATGTTTTTATTTTATTTTATTTTTTATTTTAGTTTTATTTAGAATTTTAATTTATTTTTTTAGGTTTTATTTTAGTTTTATATTTAGGTTTTTTTAACTTTGAGTTTAGTTTTTAGTTTTAGGGTTTAGGGTTTAGGATTTAAGGTTTGAGGTTTAGGGTTTAGGATTTAGGGTTTAGGGTTAGTTTAAGGTTTAGGGTTTAGGATTTAAGGTTTGAGGTTTAGGGTTTAGGATTTATGGTTTAGGGTTTAGGGTTTGAGTTTTAGTTTAGGGTTTAGGGTTTAAGATTTTTTTTTAACGAGAACAGATTTTGGTTCAACATTTCTTCTTTTCGATTTCATCAACCAAGTAACACCTTAAAGTTTTCTAACACACAAGAGATGACATAGATCAAAATGAGCACCCATAGGTTTGAGTTTTAGTTTAGGTCTGTGGTTTAAGATTTTTTTTAAGAGAACGCATTTAGTTCAACATTTCTTCTTTTCGATTTCATCAACCAAGTAACACCTTAAAGTTTCCTAACACACAAGAGATGACATAGATCAAAAATGAGCACCCATAGAGCAAATAAAAAACCCTTGATAAGTAGAACTGTCTCTACTGTAAAGTCACAGTTCCATAAGCAGCAGATCAGATTGGCCATTCTATAGTTTCTCTAGTTCCCATCAGAAACACCCCCGCCTCTCGAGTAGCGGGATCCACCATCATATCCCCGATCTCTCCCTTTTCCACCACCACGGCTGTAACCTCCGTCGCTCCTCCCACCTCCATAACCACCACTGCTCTGACCACCACCTCCATATCCACTAGCACGTCCAGATCCCCAACCACCATTGTGATAACCGCCACCTCTGCCTTCACCTCCACTACCAAATCTAGACTAAGCCTAGTTGACGGTGATGTTCCTACCATCAAGGTTCAGCCCATTTTTAGGGTTTAGGGTTAGCTTGGGGTTTAGGATTTAGGTTTAGTTTAGGGTTTATGGTTGGTTTAGGGCTTAATGTTTAGGGTTTAGGGTTTAGGGTTTAGGGTTTGGGGTTTAGGATTTAGGGTTGTAGGTTTATTTAGTTTATTTTTTATTTATTTGACTTCATTTTATATTTTATTTTTATTTAGGTTTTAATTTTAATTTTTATTTTGTTTAGTTTATTAGGTTTATGTATATTTATTTTAGTTCAGTTTTTTTATTTTGGTTTATTTCTTTAGGTTTTAGGTTTAGGTTTAGGTTTATTTTTTAGTTGAGTTTTATTTATATTTTATTTTTTTAGGTTTAGGTTTTATTTTTTATTTTTAGGTTTAGGTTTACGTTTAGGTTTTTATTTTGTTTATTTAGGTTTAGGTTTTAGGTTTTTATTTTAGGTTTATTTTTAGGTTTTATTTTTTAGTTTAGGTTTAGGTTTTTAGTTTAGTTTATTTTATTTTATTTAGTTTAGGTTTAGGTTTAGGTTTAGTTTATTTTAGATTTAGGTTTAGATTTTATTTATTTTGGTTTAGTTTATTCTAGTTTAGGTTTAGGTTTATTTTATTTTTATTTTAGATTTAGATTTTTCTTTTAGTTTAGGGTTTAAGTTTTATTTTTTATTTATTTTTAGGTTTTATTTTAAGGTTTATTTTTTAGGTAAGTTTTTATTTAGTCTTTATTTAATTCTATTTTAGTTTTATTTTATTTTTATTTTACTTTTACTTTTTATTTTATTTAGGTCTTTTTCTCTTAGGTTTATTTTATTTTTTAATTTAGTTTAAATTTTTATTTATTTTATTTTAGTTTAGTTTTATTTTTATTTTATTTTATTTTTTTGGTTTAAGTTTACATTTTAGTTTAGGTTTTTATTTTATTTTATTTTGTTTATTTTATTTAAGTTTAGGTTTATTTATATATTTTATTATTAGGTTTTATTTAGTTTAGTTTCAGTTCAGATTTTAGGTTTATGGTTTAGGGTTTAGTTTTTTTTGGTTTAGGTTTAGTGGTTTTAGGTTTAGGGTCTGGGTTGGGGTTTTAGGTTTAGGTCCAGTGTTTAGGTTTTAGGGTTTAGGGTTTGAGGATTAGGTTTAGTTTAGCCTAAAGTAGGGTCATTTAGGTTTAGGGTTAGCAGATTTAGGGTTACTTGGTTTAGCTCAAGCTTTAAGGTTTAGGTTTAGGTTGTTTAGGGTTTAGGGTTTTAGGTTTGTGGTTTAGGGTTTAGGGTTTAAGTTTAAGTTTATGGTCATTTGGAGTTTAGGGTTTAGGGTTTATGGTTGTAGGTTTATGGTTAGCTTTAGGGTTTTTTTATTTTTTAGGGAAACCCCATGATGCGGTGGTATTTTATTGCCACAAAAAAGGGTTAAAAGGTCCTTAAAGGGGATAAACACCGAAACTACTGCTCAAAGAGCTACAATCAGCCTAAGGAGTAAATCCCCATCTAAGTACATCCAAGAGCAAAAGAAAACATTAAAGCAATCAAAAGATACAAGATGATTAACATAATAGGCTAAAGGAAGGTTAAGGCCAATGCTCTGATGGTTGTAAGAGTGCTTGTTAATATGGAGCAAACCCTCAAGATAAAAAGAGAGAAACACCTACAAAGTTATAATGAGAGAGAGATTAGAACAGTTAAGGTAATATAGACAAAAAGGTAGAAGGAAACAATATAATATGAGTATGATAATAAGGAATTGTGATAGAGAAGGCTCAGCTCAATCACACCATGTTGCGATGCAAGTATGAGCATCCAAACTAGAAGGGTTACATCACATGAGCTACTACCAACCAAAAGGAGAGAGAACATCACGCCATCATAGCCAACAAACCTAGAAGGAAGCACCTTGTTGATATTCTATTTTTATTACCCAGAAAGCCTACAAAGAACATCCATAGCGAAGAAAAGAAGAAGAAAGCAACCACAAAGAAAATCCCACCAAAGAGACCACAAACAGAAATGGATTCCGAGTTTTTCGTAGGGGTCCGTTATAGTATAAACAATAGCCAAGATGATAAGTATCGAAAAAAGGCCAAATAGCCTCTTCATGCTAAATAAATTAAAATATAATTCAGTAAAAGAAAACTGTCACCAAGCTAGAATCAAAGAGAATATGGGAGACAATCGATATCAAAAAATGCCATTATCAATTAGGAACCAATAACCTAACAAGAATCATCAAGATCCCAAGTGGGATTGCTTATAAAACCAAGAAAGTAACACAAAGCTCAACCGGGTTCCAATTCAAGAGATTGATGCATATAGTTCAACATCTGCCCCATAATATTGTAAATGCCCAAAATAGAAATCTTCCAACTAAAGGAGAAGGGGTAAAGGCAGCAAGTCATGGTAAAGAGCACAAGACAGCAATGATATCTATGAGGAGTATCCATAAAGAACACAAGGAAACAGAAAACCAAAAAAAATGGAAAATGAAGAGGAGAATTAGATTCTGAGGTAAGGAAGCCCGGAATTGTCTAAGTTAACCAGACCACACAAGTATTTGGGTATTGTAAATTGATCAAAGAGAATTATACTGTCTAATCTTGCACCCAGATTAGCAAGGTAATCAGCACAGGCATTCCCTTCAAGCCAAACATGAGTGATGGTAAAATTCAGTTGAGAGAGAAGAGCCCTAGTTTGCTTGAGAAGATAGTACAAACAAGGCTGCTCATATTGGTAGAAGTCAAAAGGTCAATCAGAGAAGAGCCACCTCTATCCAAATATTGAGCCAACCATTTTGAAGACAAATTTCAAGAGCTTTGGACGCCATAAGCTCAAGATAAGGGACATCGGAAATAAGGGGATAAGCAAATGCATATAGGACTATACCCTTAGAATCCCTGAAAATGCCTCCACAACCAGAGCCATTATGAGAGATAGAGCCATCAGTATTAATTTTAATAATATGATCAAGAGGATTTTTCCAAAAAACCATTCTATCATTTCGATAGTAAGACTGGTCTAGAAGATTGAGGCCAAGTTTATTGGCATGATTTACTTCTTTAAAATGTTTGTGATGAATTAAATTGGCTTTAAACAAGTCACAAATTTTGTTTTTAGTTCTATTAATCCTCATGTGATTCATACGAATCCCACAATGTTTAGTTCATTTCGTCCATCCATATGAACCAAATAAGAGTAATGGCGATTATGATTTTAATATGACCTTTAATGGCATTGTCAAAGTAAACTTCAAGAAGTTGATATATAGTAAAAGTACAATTAAAATTGACAAGGTTGAATAGATTGTCATACCAAATCCAAATTTTAGATGCAATAGCCCCATTAACAAAAAACATGGTTAACATTCTCAATATGGGAACAACATTGACATTTAGAGGGTAAATAAAACCCTTTACCCCACAACAAAGAGTCAACAGAATAAAGTTCTTAGGATACGCCAAGTGAGAACAGTAAGAAGAGGGCATATTGTTATTCCAAATTTGGAGAACACAATAGAAGAATCTGAGTGTCTTGGGTGAAGCCACACATTTTAAGGTTGAAATCCCCATTATGAGATAGCTTAAAGATAATTTGATCATGATTGTTAGGTGTGATAGGAATATTAGTAATCATATTTAAGAAAGTGGAAAGAATAGAATCAGTAATCTTAGTAGTGTTCCACTTGTGGTTTTGCTAGAATGAATTAACTAATAGCGTGGAGTGAGTGTAGAGTAAGTCATCAATGGATCCACCACCACTCCAGTTGTCTTGCCAAAAGAAGGAATTGCCGTGAGTTTATGCCCCAAAAAATTAAGGATTCGATCCCATTTGACAACAAAGTCTTCTCCACACAGAGAATCACCCATTTAAAGGGACAAATGAGAGGATGTTTACCCGCAATATTTAGAAGTCATGAAATTCAAAGACTATTTTTTGCTCCTAAAATTCCACCAATGTTTGTAGGAGAAGGCATTGATAACTTCTTTGATGGATTTACATCCTAGACCTCCCTCTTCAAGGGTACCATAACTTTAGACCAAGATGACCGCATTCTTTAGAGGAGGTATTGGTTCCCCAAGAATTTGTTTAAGAGACGCTCAATATGGTAGAATTGGTAGGCACAATGGTTTGAAGAAGGTATATAGGCATGGAATTTAGGGTGCTCTTGATCAAGGTAAGCCTAACAATGAAAGAGAGTAAATGAAATTCCCAAACCAAAATTTTGTTAGAAATTTTTTGAATTAGATCATCAAAAATGTGTGATCTTTTTTGGCCTTTAAAAAGAGGTGCCCCTAGGTAATTAAGAGGGAGTTGATTTTGCTTAAAATTAGTAATTCTGTATATTTGGTTAAGTCTATTAGGAGGAATCTTAGTTGAAGGAATAACCACATTTTCCTTCATTTAGAAAAGACCACTAACTTTACCAAAATCATTTAGAAGGTTCTTAATGGTTTTAACATTGAAGGGAGCCGTAAAAGATAATGAAATCATCTCGCAAAGCTAAGATGAGAAATAGGAAATCTCCATGAGTTTTAAAAGACATATTAGATTATTAGTAAAAGATAAGGCTCCTACGTGTATTCAATAGCGATGATAAAAAGAGAAGGTGATAGTGGGTCACCTTCAAACCATGGCTAGAAGGAAAGAAACCTATGGACTCATTCATGATAACCGAAAACCGACATTCTGATACACCTTTTATAATTCTGATAAATCAATCAGAAAAACCAAACAAATTTAGGATTTGAAAGAGAAAATCCCATGAGAGTTTGTCAAAGGCTTTAGCGATGTCCAGTTTGAATTAGATGTTGCCTCTAGTAGGGACATCAAGGTCATGAACCACTTGAGCAAAAAAGAAGAATATTATCCGATATTGCTTCAGGTTTAACAAAACCAGCTTGGTTTGGGGAGATGATTTTAGGAAGCAAAGGGCTGCCTATTATTTATTTATTAATTTAGCAATGAGTTTTGAAAAAGGGAAGACTAATCGCCTAAAATCGCCCAAGATTCGGATTGTTAGTTTTGGAAATAAGGACAATAGAAGTGCTTGAAAAGTATTTGGAATAGGATTGCCATCAAAGAAATCAATAACAAAGATCAACTAAGTCGTTTTAATAAATGGCCAACAATGCTGAAAGAAGTGGGTCGATAGCCGCCGTACGCGAATGAGTCGTTGTTCATGTTCTTAAGAGTATTACTAATCTCTTCTTCTAAAGGGCACATAGTGAGTAAATGATTATCCTCACTGTTAATCAAAGAAGGGATAAGATGGGTGTTAGTAAAGTTCTAGCAAAGATTAAAATTTAATAAAGTTTGGAAATGATGAATGATAGGATCCTTAATATCATTGTTATCATTATCCATTCACCATTAGAGTTTTAATTTTCTTAATCGAGTTTAAGGTTTTCCTTATTACAAATGTCATGAAAATACCGGTGTTTCACACCATCAATATGTTTGCTTTTGCTTTTGACGCCAATAGGTTTCTTCCATGTTTTGATAATTAACCAAGTTATTCTTGGCAATGTTCAACTCCTCAAGTTTATCGATCTTGAGATTTTCTTCAAGGGAACAAACCTCTTGTTCCATAGCTTTAAGATTTGTGAAAAGGTTTTTAAAATGTGTTTGTTCCACCAATTGAGATTTTGTTTAAGTCTTTTGAGCTTAAGCCAAAGATGAGTCATACCTTTAATAGAATTATCCTGAAAATAGAGCCATCCAATGTAACATTGGTAAAGTCACTATGTTGGGTCCACATATTTTGAAATCAAAGGAGAGGGAGTAGATTGGGGGGGGGATTTTGAAGAAAATCAAGAGAGGAGCATGATCAGACAAAGTTCTACTCAAATGCTCAACATTGGTAGTAGGCCACTGATTGATCCAAAGAGAATTAAAGAGGGTCCTATCAAGATCCGCCAAAGTCTAGAGTTGTGCCACATGAAGTTAGACCCAAAGGAAACCAATGTCGATCTTGCAATCAAGGATCATATTTGAGAAGTCCTCCATGGAATGAAGGTTAGAGTACATCCTCCCCTTCTTTCAACTAGCTATGATAGTGTTGAAATCACCTCCAACCAACTGGGAAGGTTAGCTCGAAGTGAAGGTGCGTAAGTGATTCCAAAGGATGTTCCTACCACTTATTACAAGAAGCATAGATAAAGAGATAAAAAGACGATAAGTCACCTAAGGAGATTTTGACATTAACCAATTGGTCAAGATCATCAATGATGGAAATGGTGATGGAGTTGTGCCAAAAGCACCAAATTTTATTATTAAGATTGAAGAAGAAATTATGAAAACCAAGGGATCTAGCGACAAAAGCAATCTTGGAAGAATTAATGAAAGGTTCAATAAGAACAAGTAACTTGATATTATGAGCACCACAAAGACTCTAACACGACAGACGTGAAGAGACCCACAACCCCGGATATTCCAAATAAGAAAATTAATCATAAGGAGACAACCAAAAGGGAAAAGGAAAAAAGAAAGGAAAGAGAGGAGAGAAATGATGACACATTACTTGTGAGGGGTGGAAGAAGAGCGAGTGGTTCTAGAGAAGTTATTATTAGAAAATTTTGCTTTGTAGGGTTTTTTGTTTTATACAATTTGAAATGGTCTATCAGAATCCAAATTATCTCCATCAGGAAGGGATTGATTTTGGGTTCAAATAATAGAAGAATCTATCAATGTTTTAGAAGAGGGATTTCACCTTCTTCCGTGATCGGATGAGTGTGAGAAATTTCAATTGATTATCACTCTGAAGGGAAATAGATGGGGAAGTTTTGGCACCATTCGTAATACAAATATCTTTCTAAATATGTTATGAAGCCATAGGGTCATCATTGTTTTGGTCCATTTTATGATTCCCATTCAAATTGTTTAATTGGGTGTCCAATATAAGGCTACCATTCAGATTTTCAGTAGGATTTAACTGAAGAAAAGAGCTATCGTGGGAAACCAAATTATTACAAGCAGGGGTGAGGTTAGGTATATTGCCATTGGTAGCATCACAACCCTTAATGCCTGTTTTAGTACCAAGGTCAGAGTGTTTTCCAATAGATAGATCAGTAGGAGGTGTAGGGAGGAGAGGCTCTTTTTGAGTATTTTTAGGCACATATCCTAGAGTATTGGTTTTCCCAATTCCATTAATGGTGTTCATATTCTGTGGTAAATTTTTTCTGAGATTAGGATGAAGTATAAAGCATTCTGAGTGATCGCGCCCGTGAATCTTGTAGTGAGTGCAAAAGACAGAAAATTTTGAATTGACTTTTGACTATATCCAAATTTTTGAGCCAATCCAAACCTCTTTGGGATATTTTCTAGATGTCTATCTCAATGAGAATACGAGCAACAGAAGGCCTAGATCTAGTGGTCGCTTGGTCTATTTGGAGAGGTCTACCAAAAAAGGCCACCAAAGAAACAAAACTTGATGAGTGACATAATGTATTCACATGTTAGGAAAAGCAAGCCAAAGAGGGACAATGGGAGATTCCTCTTGACATCAAAGAGGGGCACCATTTCAATAACCGATATGACAATTATGCACAAAGTAAGACAAGAAAACCCGTGAATAGTCTAAATCATTTGAGAGTTGAATAAGAATGTGACGGATCGACCAATGAGAAAGTACCTGATAATTTTAAACTATGAAAGAAAGAGCGAATATTATTAAGATTTGGGTGTCTAAGGGAGAATTTACCCAACAAAGCGAACTCGAATAGCTTAGCAAGTTTCTCAACATGACCAACACATTAGCAATCAATGATATGATGTCAAATGAGATTAACCGCATTCGAGCTAGGGATCTTACCGTGATAAAGCCTCTTTGAATGATTTAACAACAGTGCATTAACAGAGTAATCAACCAAAAACCCAGAGTCGAGAGCAAAGCAGAAGGCGAGAGCGACGGGATTCAGAGACTGAGCCTCGCCATTGCTCTAATCCAAGGACGCCACATCGGGAGTTTATATGGCCAGAGAGAAGACCAGAGAAGCAAATTAAGAACCCAATCCACCAGGGGAACGCAAAATTGCCGAGAGGAGCTGGTGAGGGAAGTTTTGAAGTTTAGGGTTTTAGGGTTTATTGGTTAGATTTAGGGTTTAGGGTTTAGAATTTAGGGTTTAGGGTTTTAAAGTTTAGGGTTTTTTAAATTTTTAAATTAAGTAAACTTATAGGTTTAGGTTTATTTAGTTTATTTTTTATTAAATTAATTTAATTTAATTTTGCTTTTCATTTAGGTTTATTTTTTATTTTTATTTAATTTAGTTCATTTATTTTAGGTTAATTTATTTTAGTTTTTTTTAATTTTAGTTTATTTAGGATTAGGTTTAGGTTTATGCTTATTTTTTAGTTTAGTTTTATTTTATTTTATTTTAAGGTTTAGGTTTTATTTTTTATTTTAGGTTTAGGTTTTTTTATTTGGTCGAGGTTTTGTTTTATTTTAGGTTTATTTTAGATTTTATTTTATTTTAGGTTTAGTTTTTTTTGTTTATTTTATTTTATTTAATAGGGTTTAGGTTATTTTATTAGGTAGGTTTAGGTTATTTATTTTGTTTATTTATGTTTAGTTTATTTTGTATTTTTTGTTTATTTTACTTTGTTTATTTTATGTTTACTTTTGGTATTTTAGTTTGTGGTTTATTTAGTTTTATTTTATTTATTTTATTTTATATTTTGTTTAGTTTTATTTCATTTGTTTTTTATTTTTAGGTTTTATTTACTATTTTAGTTTAGTTTATGTTTTATTTATTTATTTATTTTAGTTTTTTATTTTATTTATTTATGTTTAAGTTAGGTTTAGGTTTTTTATTTAGGTTTATTTTATTTTATTTAGGTTTAGGTTTATTTATTATTTTTATTTTTTTTTTATTTAGTAAGTTTTGATTTTAGGTTTTAGGGCCTAGGGTCTGAGGTTTAAGGTTTAGGGTTTAGGGTTTAGGTTGAGTTTGGGGTAGGGTTTATGGTTTAGGTAGGTTGGGTGGGTAGGGTTGGGTAGGGCTCAGTAGTGGTAAAGTTTATGGTCATGGTCAGGCTAGTTAGGCTTTAGGGGGTCAGTTTTATTATCTTTATTTTTTAAATCAAGCAAACCCATAGGTTTAGGTTTTAGTTTGTTTAGTTTATTTTTATTTTATTTTATTATTTTTATTTTTAATTATTTTATTTTATTTAGTTTATTTATTTTAGGGTTTTATTTTAGTTTTTTTAGGTTTAGGTTTTGCTTATTTTTTAGTTTAGTTTTTTATTATTTATTTTTTTAGGTTTAGTTTATTTTTATTTAGGTTTAGGTTTGTATTTTATTTTAGGTTTACTTTAGGTTTTAATTTTAGTTTTTTATTTTAGTTTATTTTATTTTTAGGGTTTAAGTTTAGGTTTAGATTTTATTTATTTTAGTTTAGTTTATTTTTGTTTAGGTTTGGGTTTATTTTATTTTTATTTTAGATTTGATTTTCTTTTTTAGGTTTAGGTTTTATTTTTTATTTTTTATAGGTTTTATTTTTAGGTTTATTTTTTAAGTTTATGTTTTTATTTAGTTTTTATTTTATTTTATTTTAGGTTTATTATATTTTTATTTAGGTTTAGTTTTTATTTTATTTAGGTTTTTTATATTTTAGTTTAGTTTAGGTTTTTATTTATTTTATTTTAACCTATAAATGACACACCATAGAAAACCTCCAATAATGTTCACTAAAGCATACCTTAAATTTGGCCAAATCCCATCATCTTAGTCTATAAATGAGTATTTTTATGAATTATACAAACTCTCAGATCATACTATAACAAACTAAAATATGCTAAACAATAAGTAGTAATACACAATAGTATGCTATAATGCATGATGTTACACTATGCTATGGCATCCTATTTTATAATACACTATTTCATATTATATTATATTATATTGCATATCACATCATAAGGGATTGCTTAAGATAAAAAAATCATAAAATTAGTCTAAACAATAAAAAATTATATATTTTAGTCGTATCACTTACATATTTTAAATTGAAATAATATATTATTATGCCATGCTCAACCTTCTATGAATTTGGCCAAATTTTACCATTTTAAAGTCTAAATCAATATTTTTATAAATAATGCTAGTGTTATACTACATGATTGTAAAATACTAAAGATTTTAAAATGCATAGAACAATATATTATGATATATGATGCTATATTATGCTACAACATATACTACTTATTTTGAACATAAAATCTTACCTTTAGACTATAAGTTATGAGTTTCTTGGTACTAAAGCCTAATTCCACTTCAAATTTTACAAATTTTATAATTGATTTATTAAATCAATATTTTATTATTTATATTAATATTGACTATTACAATACCATAATATACTAAAACATTTCAAAACATCTTATAAGATCCAAAACACATCACTACATGCTCAAATATATGATGCTACATTATCTAGAATATTTGGTATTTTAATATGATTTAGGTATTCAAATCTCTAATAGTCAAGGGAAATTAGCTTGAGGACATTTTCTTTAGCTACCATAACTATGTTAGATTAGGTCATTCTTTAGATCTACTCCTAATGACATCTTTATTCAAGGTTTAAGTTTTAGGGTTTAGAGTTTAGGGTTAGTTTAGGGTTTAGGGTTTAGTGTTTTGGGTTTTTGGTTGTAGGTTTTAGGGTTTAGGGTTTATAGTTTTAGGGTTTAGGGTTTAGGGTCTAGTGTCTAAGGTCTAGGATTTTCAGGGTTTAGTGTTTATGGTTTAGGGTTTAGGGTTTAGGTTATAGGTATAGGGTTTAAGTTTTCATTTAAGGTTTAGGGTTTAAGGGTATTTGTTTAACAGAGAACACATTCATATTCAAGATTTCTTCTTTTAAATTTCATCAACCAAGTAGCACCCCATGTTTTCTAAGACACAAGTGATGACATAAATAAAAAATGAGCTCCCATAGAGAAAATCAAAAACCCTAGATAAATAGAACCGTCTTAACTGTAAAGACACTGTTACATAAGCAGCAGATCGGATCAATCATTTTTTAGTTTCTCTTGTTCCCAATAGAACCACCCCACCTATCGAGTAGTAGAATCTACCATCATATCATCAATCTCTCCCTCCGCCACCACTGTAACCTCTCCGCCTCCTTCCCCATAACAACCATCTACCACCACCTCCATATCTACCAACACCTCCAGATCCCCGACCACCACTGAGATAATCATCACCTTCGCCTTCTCCTCCACTGCCAAATCTAGATTGAGCCTAGTTGACAGTGATATTCTTGCCATTAAAGTTCTGCCATTCTGCAGCTTTAGGCTTTAGTTTGGGGTTTAGGCTTAGGGTTTAGTTTTGGGTTTAGGGTATTTTTAGGTTTCTTTAAGGTTTAGGGTTTAGGGTTTTAAGTTTTGGTTTAGGGTTTAGGGTTTAGGATTATAGTGGTTTAGATTGGTTTAGGGTAAGGTGGGGAGGTTAGTTTTTATGGGGTTTATATAAAACCCACAGTTTAGGTTTATTTAGTTTATTTTGGTTTGCTTTATTTATTTGAGTTTATTTAATTTTTATTTTATTTAGTTTATTTTTTTTATTTTATTTAGTTTATTTATTTTAGGTTTATTTATTTTAGTTTAGGTTTTATTTTAGTTTATTTTAAGTGTAAGTTTATTTTAGTAACATTTTATTTTGTTTTATTTTTTAGGTTTAAATTTATTATTTATTTTAGGTTTATGTTTTTTATTTCATTTTTTTAGGTTTAGGTTTTATTTTAGGTTTTATCTTTTAGTCTAGGTTTTAGTTTATTTTATTTTATTTAGATTAGGTTTAGCTTATATTTAGTTTATTTTATTTATTTTAATTTAGGCTTTTTTACTTTAGTTTATTTTTTAGGTTTAGGTTTAGTTTTAGTTGACTTTCATTTTTCTTTTGTTTTTAGGTTTAGGTTTATTTTTTATTTTTTGGTTTAGGTTTAGGTTTTTATTTTATTTTTTTTTAAGTTTAGGTTTAGGTTTTTATTTTAGGTTTATTTTTAGATTTTGTTCTTTAGTTTAGGTTTAGGTTTATTTTTAGTTTTTTTTTATTTTATTTAGTTTAGATTTTGGTTAAGGTTTAGTTTATTTTAAGTTTAGGTTTAGGGTTTATTTATTTTATTTTATTAATTTTATTTTTATTTTAGGTTTTGTTTTTTTTAGTTTAGGGTTTAGGTTTTATTTTTTTATTTATTTTAGATTTTATTTTTAGGTTTAGGTTTTATTTAGTTTTAATTTTATTTTTAGGTTTCTTTTATTTTATTTTAGGTTTAGTTTTTATTTTATTTCATTTTCTTATTTTTTTTAGTTTAGTTTAGGTTTTATTAATTTTTTTTATTTTAGTTTATTTTATTTTTTTTATTTTATTTTGAGGTTTGGGTTTGGGTTTGTCCAGTTTAGGTTTAGTTTATTTTATTTATTATTGGTTTAGGTTTAAACATTTATTCATTATTAGATTTTATTTAGCTCAGTTTAGATTTTGGGTTTAGGGTAGGGTCAGGGTAGGGTTTTGGTTTAGGTAGGGTTTTAGGCTCAGGATCTTTGGCTTAGTTGAGTGTAGGGCCTTTCAGGATGATAGTAGTGGTTAGAGAGTTTTAGTAGGGTTCTAGGTTTTAAGTGGTAGTAGGCCAGGGTTTGGAGTGGCTCAGTGAGTTTGGGTGGTTAGTAAGGGTTTAGGGTCAGGTTAGTTTAGGATCTATTTAGTTTGGTTTTTTAAAAAAATAATAATTTAAACCTAGGTTTATTATTTTTTTACTTATTTTAGCTTTTTTTATTTTTTATTTTATTTTAACTTATATTTTGTTTATTTATTTTATTTATTTTAAGTTTATTTATATTAGTTTAGGTTTTTTCTTTTAGTTTATTTTTTAGGTTTAGATTAAGGTTTATTTTTTAGTTGAGTTTTATTTTTATTTTATTTTTACATTTAAGTATTATTTTTCATTTTTAGGTTTAGGTTTATGTTTTCATTTTATTTTTTTAGTTTTAGGTATTAGGTTTTTATTTTAGGTTTATATTTAGGTTTTGTTTTATAGTTTAGGTTTAGGATTATTTTTAGTTTATTTATTATTTATTTTTTAGTTTAGGTTAAGGTTTAGGTTTAGGTTTTATTTATTTTAGTTTAGGTTTAGGTTTATTTTATTTTTTATTTTAGGTTTAGTTTTTTTCATTTTTTTTGTTTAGGTTTATTTATTTATTTTTAGGTTTATTTTTTTAGGTTTAGGTTTTATTTAGTTTTATTTTACTTTATTTTAGGTTGAATTATTTTATTTGTTTAGTTTTATTTTATTTAGGTTTATTATTTTTAGATTTATTTTATTTTTTTAGTTTAGTTTAGGTTTTTATTTATTTAGTTTTAGTTTTGTTTTTATTTTTTATTTTATTTTATTTTATTTTTACACTTAGGTTTAGGTTTTGGTTTAGGTTTTAGTTTAGGTTTTTATTTTATTTTATTTTATTTAGGTTTAGGTTTTTATTTATTTATTTTATTTTTATGTTTTATTTAGTTTAGGTTTAAGTTTTTATGTTTTTGAGGTTTAGGGTTTGGGGTTTAGAGTTGTAGGTTTTAGGGTTTAGGGTTTAGGGTTTAGGGTTTTAGGGGTTAGGGTTTAGGGTTATTATTTTTATTTTAATTTTTTTAATTTTGGTAATTTTTTTATTTTTTTTAAATTAAGTGAACTCATAGGTTTAGGTTTATTTCGTTTATTTAGTTTTTCTTATTATTTTGGTTTATTTTATTTTTATTTTTTTATTAGGTTTATTTTTTATTTTTTATTTAGTTTATTTATTTTAGGTTTAATTTTAGTTTAGGTTTTTTATTTTAGTTAATTTTTTTGATTTAGGTTTAAATTTAAGTTTATCTTTTAGTTTAGTTTTATTTTTATTTTATTTTTTAGGTTTAGGTTTTTATTTTATTTTGTTAAGTTTTGGTTTTAGATTTTTAGGTTTTATTTTTTTGTTTAGGTTTAAGTTTTTTTGTTTTATTTTATTTTATTTATGGTTTACATTTAGGTTTAGGTTTAGTTTATTTTAGGTATAGGTTTTTTTTTTTAGTTTTGTTTATTTTAGTTTAAGTTTAGGTTTATTTTATTTTTATTTTAGGTTTAGATTTTTTTTTAGTTTAGGGTTTAGGTTTATTTTCATTTATTTTTTAGTTTTCTTTTAGGTTTTTTTTTTGGTTTAGGTTTTTATTTTATGTTATTTTTTTTTTATTTTTTAGTTTTTTTATTTTTTTTTATTTTTTAGTTTAGTTTATGTTTTTATTTATTTTATTTTATTTTAGTTTTTATTTTTTATTTTAATTTCTTTTTAGGTTTAGGTTTATGTTTTGGTTTTAGTTAAAGTTCTTATTTCATTTTATTTTTTTATTTTGTTTTGGTTTAGGTTATTTATTTATTCTATTTTTAGGTTTTATTTAGTTTAGGTTTAGGGTTTTAGCTTTTTAGGGTTTAGGGTTTGGGGTTTAGGGTTAGTTGTCAGTTTAGGGTTTAGGGTTTGGGGCTTAAGGTTTAGGGTTTAAGGTTTATGGTTTAGGTTTTATTTTTTATTTATTTTAGGTTTATTTTTTAGGTTTATTTTTTAGGCTTATGTTTTTTTTTGTTTTTTTTTATTTTATTTTAAGTTTATTTTATTTTTATTTTGACATTTAGTTTTTATTTTATGTAGGGTTTTTATTTTTAGGTTTAGTTTATTTTTTAGTTTAGTTTAGGTTTTTATTTATCTTATTTTAGTTTAGTTTTTATTTTTTATTTTTTTTAATTTTTAGCTTTATGTTTATGTTTAGGTTTAGGTTTAGATTTAGGTTTTAGTTTAGGTTTTATTTTATTTTATTATTTTCTTTTTTTAGGTGTTGGTTTTTTTTTTATATATTTATTTTAGGTTTTATTTAGTTTAGGTTTGTTTTTTAGGAAATTGGAAAATTTTATTACCACAAGAAAATTTTTAGGCAAATCTAGCTCAAAAGTTTAGATTAGTATTCGATAATAAAAAGCTAATAAAAGGAAACAAAGATCAACAAAATAATTTCTTGAAATCATCGAAATCTTCCTCTTTATTTGTAACTTTTAGTTAAGTCTATTTTAGAGATCTTATGAAACCAGCCCAATCCAATAGCAAAAGTCTCCCAACCTAGACCATAGATCTGCAAGAAATTAGAAAAGGGATTAGTACAGATAATAAGACAATTAAATAAACATAGAAAATAAGAGTGACAAAGGATGAAGAAAAGGCTATTTATAAACGTCTTAGGAGCAACATCATATGTAACATCCGGACTTAGTGAAGGGTTACAATTACATGTTACCATGAAGTGGGACATCATGGCGATCATTAGTTTTGACTTATTTAGTTTAGGTTTAGGTTAAGTTTTTAGGGTTTTAGGTTTAGGTTTGGGGTTTAGTGTTTAGGTTTAGGTTAAAAGTTTAGGGGTTTATGGTTTAGCATTTAGTTAGGGTTTAGGTTTAGGGTTTAGAGTTTAGGGTTTAGGTTTAGAGGTTTAGGGTTTAGGGTTTTAAGGTTAGTTTAGGGTTTAGGTTTAGGTTTAGGGTTTAGGGTTAGTTTAGGGTTTAGGTTTAAGTTAGTTTAGGTTTATAGTTTAAATTTTATTTTTAAGTTTAGTTATTTAGGGTTTAGGTTTAGGGTTTTAGGGTTTAGGTTTTGGTTTATTTTAGGTTTAGGGTTTAGGTTTAGGGATTTATGGTTTATAGTTTAGATTTATTTATTTATTTTTTAGGTTTATTAGTAGGTTTAAGTTTATTTAGTTTATTTTTGGTTTATTTTAGTTTATTTTATATTTATTTATGTTTATTTTTTATTTTTATTTATTTAGTTTATTTATTTTAGTTTAGGTTTTTTATTTTAGTTTATTTTTTTGGTTTAGGTTTAGGTTTATGTTTTTTTTTAGGTTTAGGTTTTATTTTTTATTTTTAGTTTTAGGTTTAGGATTTTATTTTATTTTTTTAGGTTTAGGTATTAGGTTTTTATTTTAGGTTTAGGTTTATTTTTAGTTTATTTTATTTTATTTAGTTTAGGGTTTAGGTTTAGTTTATTTTAGGTTTATGTTTAGGTTTTATTTATTTTAGATTAGTTTATTTTAGTTTAGGTTTATGTTTATGTTTATGTTTATTTTATTTATTTTAGATTTTGGTTATTTTTTTTAGTTTAGGGTTTAGGTTTTATTATTTATTTATTTTTTTGTTTTATTTTTAGGTGAACCATAACTATCCGAAAAGCATGCCATTGAGATTCTTCTCAAGAATATCCATGACCCGGTCATCTTCATGCTTAAGGGCATTACCATTAAAACATTCGAGATATTAATCAACAAGGCATCTAGCCTACAAGAGGAAGCCAAATAGTTGCCCTTTCCCAACCAATCATCTAGGCCCAAGCAACACAAGGTGTTTGAGAAGAAGTCAGGGATAGTTGTTTCAACGGATAGAGGGAAGCAACCAGCCAGAGTTCAGTATAAGAGACTACGAGCTCAGCACCCTCCTTTGCCACCTCCTCTTCCACCACTTTGGCCATCATAGTGGCCACCACAGCTGCCACAATGATCATTTCCACCACCTCACCAGCCTACCCAGTAGTGGTGTTCATATCCATTGCCAAGTAGCTACTTTCCACCTACTCTTGCCAATAGATTGAATAAGCCATATTCATTTAAGAGGGAGGTCGTTAGGAAAATCTTTAAGATTCTTTTAAAGAAACCTGATTTTTAGATACCAGAGCTTAAGAGGCCGGAGGAAGTGGGCAAGCGCGATAATCCTAGCTATTACCCCTACCATTAAATGTTAAGCCATGTCTTTGAGGATTGCATCACTTTTAAGGACTAGCTTGAGCGCAACTACAAGTTGGGAGCCATAATTATCTCTACGAAATACTTATTAGAACAACCATCTAGTTATGTTAGAGTAATCATTGGGGATACTTTCGATCCTCTTAAAACCAAAGAAGGTTAAGATATCTCCCTGTCCCAAACCTTAAAGAATATGATTTTTATGATCAAGAAACTTTTTTTACAGGTTCCTAAAATAGCTCAAACTTCCAACACCAAGGAAGGTTTGCTAGTTGCAAAGGACAACTCGGGGAGGGTGACAACCTAGCAGTAGTAGCAACTCACCCTACTTACCCGGGATAGTCCAGTAGCAAAGCCACTATCAGAGTCCAGTACTCCCTCCTTCGTTGGAGCTACCACCTATTATGCTAGCTCCTCTTCTATCGACAGGAGCATTGTATCTACGGATAAGGGCACAAAATCCCTTACTCTGCTTGATTTACTTAATTTTTATTATGTACCTCCACCTAAAAAGAAATTAATGAAGAAAGCTGATTCTACTTATATATTGTCTACTTCTGATGCTCTTGACTTTATTCCTATTGAAAGCTCACCGAGACTAAATAAAAATAATAGCTCTAATAGTTCGATTCTTTCCTTTCATTGAGGATTATCCTTCGAATCAATGGGTTCACCTCTTGAAATTGACTTGGAGTCAACTGACTTTAAGGATCCCATAGGAGAAGCTGTAGGTATGCCCAATGAGAAGGTAGAACTTTTCACATGCTCATCATTCCAAGAAGTCACTGAAGTCAATCTATGCAGTGGCAAAGTTCTACCTCTTAGGGTAGTACCTCAGGATAAGGGTAAGAAAGTCATTGGTTCCAGTGAGCAAATAGCCCCTCCATAAGATACTCCACCCATTCATATGCTTTTGGAGGACCAAAAAAGAGTTGATTACAATGTCCTAGCTCACCATATAAAGTTTTGAGCTAAGTTAAGCATATATGATGCCCTTGTCTTATCCAAAGAGATGAGGGAATCTCTAATCAAGGCCTTACTTTATCTAGAGATATGCTTAGCTTAGCTGACTGCTATTAAAGAGGAGGCATGCCACTCGAAGGACATCTTAGGAGTTACATTTAGTGATGAAGACTTACTTAGTGACACTGCGCCTCTTTACATTATAGTGGATGTTGGCTCTGACCTATCGAGTTACGGTTGACCTAGGTATATCAATCAACATTATGATCTAAGAATCATTGCCTGATTGATGATGACATCTTTAAACTCCAAAAGAAAGAATGATGTTGAGAGGATTCAATGAACAAGCGAGAGGGCCTTGTGGTGTTTATTTTTTGGATGTATGGGGAACTACAGATCATAGGGGTACGGTGATGGTACAACTTTGAATTATGATGTACTATCTCAAAAGCTAGGCATCACTCTACAATGGACTAATCACATAATAATGACTCCTAGGCAAGATGAGTCTTGAATGTACCGGATTTTTCCCCACATTCATGAATGAATAAAGTATGGTTTATATTAACCTAGGTTCTTAAGTTCCCTATGGAGGAAAGCCTCCGTAGTTAATTACTTCTTAGGAAATTAAATTTTCTAAGAATACTCTCGATTAAAGTAGACAATTATCATCTCCAAAGATTTCAAGGTTAGACTATCAAACAATTGGTTGTATTTAGAAAATCAATTAGGAAAGTTCTACGAGAAAACTTATTTTTGGAATCCAAATGAAATAAGTAGGAGATGTTCAAGATACGAGAAAGCCTAGTGAGCATTCCAATGCATCTTATGATTGTGATTTATAATTTTGAAGTTGAGGAGATTTATATGTTTTGAGTTAAAATTTAATTAGATTACTACGGCTTATAATCCACCAACACAAGGTTGTGCGAATGCCTAAGAGTTGAGGATTTATACTCGTAGCTTGAATGAAATAGCTACCTCAGATCCTAAATCTATTGAGCTTTAGTATGAGCTAAAGCGACCTAAATCTAAGCGATAAGTGGACATAAGGGTTTACCTCTACAAGAGAGAATAAATTGTCCGACTTCTAGACTTATAACAGCCTGGAGTGGTCGCAAGCTAACTCCTCCTATGATTTTAAAATTATGTAGTATGGTTTTATGAATTTTAAGGTACCTAGGGTAGTTATTTAATTAGAAAGAGACTAAAGTCCTAAACACACTCCCTAAGAGACTAGAGGATGAGTGGTGTGAGCATATGAATTAATCTATAGATGAAAAATCTTTTCAAATTTTATTTCATTTTAGATACATCATTTTGATAGAGGCTTTATGATTTCTTATGCCTAAATGCATGGTGAAATAAGTTTTGGGTCAAATCAGCTAGAACAAGGTTTTCTCCACCACAAGGGATGCCCTCACAGGTCAAGGATTCCTTTATTGTGCAAGGATGGTGATCCTTCATGTTCGAGAGAGAAAGAATATGCATGCATGATGTGAAACATACAACCATATAGCTAAGGGGTTGTTAAATATTTTAATTATTTTATTTATGTATTAGGCTTTATGATGAGGTTATGAGTTGTTTAAAATTTAGTTATGAGTGATTAGTTGGGCAGAAAAGTTATTTTATCCTAGGAGCCTAATAGTATTCAAGCCACATATTAAAGCTTCAATCATTTAAGAAATTATGAAAATCATGATGTCCTAATGAACAATGTAAACATAACATCAAATAATTATATAAACTATTGTAAAAGGATAAAAGGCTAGTCGATTAGAATACTGCCAAAGAGAGAAAAGATGGGTAGCCGAGCTCTACCCTTATACAACCTAGAATATGAAATAATAATTATAATTTTATTAAATGCTATTGGGGTCTTCTTTCTTCATATCTCAATTTTTGATTTGGTTCCTTCTTTAATTTGTATGGTGCTTGCTTCAAAGGCATCAGAGGGCACCCCAGGACAAAGCCTTCTGGCCACTAGTCATCCTAATCCCCCATAGCACTAATCCTAATTCCTATTGCAAAAATTACATTTATGTGGGAAAAGTAAACCTAATTACACCTGCAAAGTAGAGGTTAGCTAAATATACATGTAATCCCAAGCAATTGTATTTATAATTTGGACTTAGCACTCTACACATGGGTAACTAGGCCAACCTATCCTAACTTGGATTATGCTTAAGGATTTAAGGAACCTACAAAAGAGCATTCACATTTATTTTTAAGCATCCCTTAAACATAATCCCTTGCAAAAAATATGATTATGCTAATATTGTCCTATCATCCACTCTACGAAGCATGCACCCTAACATCCAATCTAAAATAATATATCATAAAACAAAACATACATCACATCATACCCCAGCTTATAAGTGGTGACTTAATTCTAATGTATGTATTGAGGATTGTGTGGTACATCTTGTTTAGCATTAGTGTTGTATTTTCTAGGTGTAGAAGGATTTGATTTAACATGAAAGGTTGATTTCACTTGAAGTAGTTTAATTGATTTGAGAATTTTATTTTGTGTTTTCTTTTTTTCATTTGATTACACAAAGCAACTAAGAATTATAAAGAGAGGAAAAGAGGATTTCCCTCTTTCATCTCCTCCTTAAGTCACTTTCTAAAGTATATTAATTTGATTTAATTCTCTTTAGTGAATTGCTTATTAAATGATTTAATTAATCCTAAGTTTAGGTTCACTTTAAATAATCCTATTCAAAATGAAAGGCATCTTAAGATTAATTTAATTGAATTACTACCACATGATATATATAAAATCATTTTTTTCTATCACATATAACATGCATATGATTTAATCCTAAGTGTATCTGTACATGCAACATATTTAGCACACTTAAATGATGAATGTATGTGTATGTTTAGAATTTATATTTTATTTGATTGAACTATTTATCCATATTAATTTAAAATTTTATCCAAATTTTTATACAAAAAGGACATAAGAATGAAATTAAATAGGCATGTGCTATTGTTAAATCAGGGAAGTGAGGTAATCAAAATGACCTCTATGGATCTAGCTAAAGCCTCATATTCTCAAGATGTTTAGACTATATAACCATTTGCATTCAAACATATGTAAATTGGTATACATGAACATAAGAGGTAAGCTCCAAATCATATGGCTAATAAATTCAACCACTTAGCCAATTATGAATGTATGCAATTTTAATGTAAAATGGGATTTTCATTAACTAATCACATATATATATACATGTACAAAAATATAGGAAAGTACGTGTCATTGTTAAACCAGGAAAGTGAGGTAATCAAATGACCTCCTTAACATTAACTAAAGCTTTGTATTCCTAGGATGTCCAAACTATATACTGGCTTTTCTTGGACACACATGGATGTATACATTAATGAGGGCAAGAAAACCATGCAAAGATTGTACATTTTTTTATTGAATCATTTATATATATATGAATTAAAGCTCTATCCAAATTCTAATGTTGAAATACATAAGAATGAAATCAAATGGCTACTTGCCGTTGTTAAACTAGGGAAGTGAGGTAATCAAATGACTTCCTTGGGGCTAGCTAAAGCCTTGTGTTCCCAGGATGTCCAGGCTATATACCCATTACCATTCAATCTTATATAAATCAACACATGAATAGAGGAAATAGAACTCAAATTAATAGCAAGCTATAAGCACATGCATTTCTTATGTATTTATAACTAGCATAACACATATTATTATTCATTTATAAACTTTTGAAAAATACATTTGGATTTAATAGTGATAGCCATAATATATATTAAATTAAATCAACACATGCAAGCTTACAAAGGAAATCAATTTTATTTTACTTGATTTGAAAAGATGGATGGATGAATTCAAATGACATACCAAATTTAACATGATTGGAAAGAGGACAATCAAATATAAGCATGTGATTCATTCAACCAAACAAGTTCTTAAGGATCAATAAATCAATTATTTAAAGCAAACCAAAGCTTCTTTATTAATTAAGTTTTGGATTTAATTTGATTTAAAGAGAAGAAGAGAAATAAACATTTGTTATTTTAAACACATTCTGGCATTAGTGATTTGATTTAATTTAAGGAAATGTAATTAAATTGATTTTATGGGTTAATTAAGTTGAACCATTAATTAGATGAATTAATTACCCTTACTTATGTCACCTTAAAGTAACTAAGTAATTATGAGCCAACATGATATGCATGGAAAATAACCAATGATCCAAGGAAATAAAAGGGGCCTAATGCAAGCTCATGATTAATAGTTAATTAGATTAAGGGACTTAATTAATTACTCTTATGGTTTTCCCACACATGTGGACTAACCATAATTTCATTAAACTCCTTTAGGTTATTAAACACCTAAAGATTTACCCCATGATTTAATTAATTAAGGCTTGATGTGATTATGATTTCAATTTGATTAAGTGATTTAATTAATTAGTTAAATCTTAATTAATTTCATTTTAAAAAAGTGTGGAATGAACTTAGGGAAACCCTATTCATTAGTTCATTTATTGTTGAACAATGATTAATAAAATTAACCAGCCAATTTGTTACTATTCAAGGGATTAATTAATCATTAATTAACTTAAAAGAGCAGTTAAGGTTTAATTAGTAAATTTTCCTAATTAAGTGAATAATAAATCCCAAAAAAATCATGGGAGGCAGAGGTCATCCCATTAAACTAACCAAAAAAATTTGGGATTAACTACTCAAGTAATTAAGGAGTAATTAATTAATTAATTAATTAATTAATTTGTAATTAAACCTTAATTAAACTTTAATTACTATTCAAAATTAGTTAAGATCATTTTTAATTAATTCGCCTCAGAAATAACTTTAAAATGAGTATTTATTTGTATTTTTTATTTCTCTATGATTTTTTATGATGTTTAGAAGTTTCAGGCATTAAAAATGATTAATTAAGCCTAATTAAAGCCTAATCCTGTTGGTGCCATGTGGCATGCTGATGCGTTGTTCTTTCCATGTGGTGTCATGGGATTGGCCACTTAAAACTTATCCAACTTAACACCTACGTGGTAGCGCCAGACACGCTTCTCATCCACCGTTCGATCTAAGAACAAACTGCTATAATTATTCCCACATCTTAATAAAATTAAATTTGATTGATCAAGCAGATCTAATCATGACTATCCATTCCTACCATGTGAAAAGGATGGTGTGTTATCTAATGTCACGTGAGTGAGGGAGAATGGAGTCCATTTGCCATTGCTCACTTTATCCAAGCTTACCTGAGCTTGGATCAACTCCAAAAAGATTCCACACCTTCACGACATCGATCAGAGGGGATCCAACGGTCAAGATCACAAGAGATGCAAGTTTTCTTCAAAAAGGTCCAACCCATTTTTACCTAAAGATCAGTTTTGGAAGCATACCTCGCCAGAGCTCAAGATCGGTGGCTCAAATGATTGAGGAAGATTCATCTAATGGAGATGAAGCCTTGTTGAGCAGCAATTGGATCAATTCCTCGGCATTCACTCGGAAGGCCATGAACTGATGATTTGGGGCTCAACATTGATCGAAGTCCCACCTTCAATGCTCGAGAAGCTTGGGAAATGATTCATTCTTGCTTGACGAGGCCTAAGGAAGGTGTGTGCAAAGTTAATTTGAGTATGATGGAGAAATGGGGAAGTTAGGTCAAAAGGAGTGTCCTATTTTGAGATGGATGGGAATGGCATTTTTTGATTGAGGAACGAGCTTAGGAGCTTAGGGAATGGCTCTAATAGCTCATCTTGGGTAGCTAGGGCTCTATGGAATGATTTTTGTGTGTGTTTAAGTGGAAACGAGGGGGGTGTATACCCCACTTCATCTTGGTCAGACGGTGGGATTGGGTTAGGCTTCTAGTGGCCGTCTGGCCATCTCAGTGAGTCGTGGGTGGTGAGGAGGAGGTGAGTTGGCTTAGCTTGGTTGGTTGAAGGTGTGGAGGTGGCTGCCAATGATGATTCATGGGTGTCCTATGGGTTTCAAATTCTCCAATGGGGAGGGTGAGGTGATTTCACCTCCCATGGGTCATGGTCAACCCAACCACCCATTAGGTCAGGTTGGGTAGTGTGCTAGGTGCCTAGGTGGACCATTAGGAGAGTACCAAGTGGCCAATGAATGGAAATGACAACTTACATAGGTGATTTGTCTCATGTGATTCCCATGACCCAAGAGTAGAATGATCATTTATCATTGGATTTAATTTGGACAGATTTGAAATGAGCCAAAAGTGGGTTAACCAAATTTCAAGTCAATTGGAGTCGATTATGTTAGGTTTGGCTCAATTTTACTTATTTAGGTCAAATTATGTTAGGTTGGGTCAAGTTGACCAATTGGTCAAATTGGGTCAAACCAAGGTCAAGTTCATATGATCATTTGGGATGTTTTGGTTCCATTGGTTTGGTTTAGTTTGGCTTAGATTTGATTTTGGCACATTTGAATTCATTTGGGTCAAATGGGTTAAGTTGCCCAATTTGACCAAATTGACCAAAATGGCTTGGGTGTCTGGATGGGTTTAGTTGACCAGTTGAAGATGATTGTAGACTTTGGTTTCAATTAATTTTGTTTTGGTTTTGATTTAGGCCAACTTGAACTGTTAGCTCAATTTGGGCTACGTAGGTCAATTGGGTTCATTTGGGTCTAATCATGGCTTTGGTCAAGTTCAATAATCAATTTGGAATGAACTTAAGCCATTGGTTGCAATCAATTTAGTTTATATTTTGATTTGACCTAATTTGGTCTTTTAGGTTAATTTGGGTCAACTTGGGTTAAGATGGCCAATTGGGTTTGGTTTAACTCAATTAAAGGTCAAGTCATATTTAAATATTGATTTTAATTTGGTATGAATCATTGATTTCAAGGGATTTGGCTTAGGTTGAAATTTGGCTAGTTGATATGAGGGTTGACTTGGTCAAATGACCAAGTTGACTTGGTTTGACAATTTGTGATAATTGATCAACCTAGGGTGATCAACAATCATGATGGGAGGTTTTGATGGGCTTGGTTCAATCCAATTTGGGAAGGATTAGAACTTAGCTCAAATAGTCAAATTGGCTCAAGTGGGCCAACTGGGTTTAGTTGGCTTGATTTTGGGTTGAGTTTATATATGGATTTGGGATTGATATATAAATTTAATTGCAATTTTCTTGGGTTCAAATGGGTTTTGGTTCATTTGAACATTTCAAGTCAAAAGGATTAAGTTGGGTTTGACTTGGGTTAATTTTGGTTTGGCTTGATGATTATAGATTTCATTTATATTTGAGAATATGATTGAAGGTATGATTGATTCATGATAAAATCAATTGAATTTGGGTTTTGGAATGAAGGGATTTGGCTAAGTCCATGGAGTTGGGTCATGTGGCTTAGGTTTGGATTTTTATTTGGTTTGATTTAGTTTTGATGATTTAAATGTATATTTCATTTATATTTATGAGATGATTGAAAATATGATTGATTTGTGAGGAATTCAATTAAGTTTCAGTTGATTTGAATTAAGATTTAGCTAATTCCATGGAACCTAAAATAAAAACCTAAGAAAATAAAAAATAAAACTTAAAAATAAAAAATAAAATATAAGCCTAAAAAATAAATAAAAATAAAACTAAACTAAAAAATAAATGAAAACCTAAACCTAAATCTAAAAAATAAACTAAAACAAAAAATAAACCTAAAATAAATAAACTAAACTAAATAAAAATAAAAATGAACCTAAATTAAAATAAAAAATAAAATAAACTAAAATAAACAAAAAAATAACTTAAAATAAACCTAAACCTACCTGTTTACATATAATTTTTTTAAAAAAAAACCCATAAACTCTAAATCCTAAATCCTAAACCTTAAACCCTAAACCTACAATCCTATACCCTAAACCCTAAAAAACCCAGAACCCTAAACCTTAAACCCTAACCCTAAACCCTAAACCCTAAAGCATAAATCTTAAAACCCTAAACCCTAAACCCTAAAAGCATAAAACCCTAAACCCTAAACCCTAAACCCTAAACCCTAAACTCTAAAGCCTAACCCTAAACCCTAAAACTTAATAAACTTAATCCCTATAAATGGGCAACCTTGATGGTAATAACATCATCATCAACCAAGCCCTAGACCTATGGAGGCAAAGGTAGAGGCTTATCGTAGTGGTGGGGATGTGGAGGTGCCGGTGGATATGGAGGCAAAGCAGTTATGGAGGTGGGAGGAGCGATGGAGATTACATCCATGGTGGTGGTGGAGGGTGAGATCGGGGATATGATGGTGGATCCCGCTACTCAAGAGATTGATGGGAACTGAGAAATTAAGAAAATCCGACCGCTTATGGAATTGTGTCTTTGTAGTAGAGACAGTTATAGTTATCTAGGGATTTTGATTTGCTCTATGCATGCTCATTTTTGATATATGTCGTCACTTGTGTCTTAGAAAACATGGTGTGTTACTTGGTTAATGAAATCAAAAAGAAGAAATGTTGAATCTGAATTTCTTCTCTATTAAAAAAAAATATCAAAAACTTTAAATCCTAAACTAGAACCTAAAACCTAAACCCTAAACCCTAAACCCTAAACCCTAAACCCTAAAACCCTAAACCCTAAACCCTAAAACCCTAAACCCTAAACTCTAAACCATAAACCTAAACCCTAAACCCTAAACACTAAACTCCAAACCTTAAACCCTAAACCCTAAACCCTAAAATGCTGAAACCTAATTCTAAACATAAAATCAAAAAAAAAAAAAAATGAAACCAAAAGAAAAAAATATAAACTAGTACCTAAACCTAAGCCTAAACCTAAACCTAAACCTAAAACGAAAATAAAATAAATAAAAAACTAAACTAAAATATAATAAAATAAAACCTAAATGAAACTTAAAAATAATAAAAAAGCTAAATAAAATAAAAACTAAACCTAAAATAAAAATAAAGTAAATCTAAATATAATAAAATAAAAACTAAATAAAAACCTAAACATATAAAATAAACCTAAAATTTAAACATAAAAATAAATAAATAATAAAACCTTAACCCTAAACTTAAAAAAAACTAAACCTAAAATAAAAATAAAATAAACCTAAGCCTAAATTAAAATAAACTAAACTAAAATAAATAAAACCTAAACCTAAACCTAAAATAAACTAAACTTAAACCTAAACCTAAACTAAATAAAATAAAATAAACTAAAAATAAACCTAAATCTAAACTAAAAAATAAAACCTAAAAATAAACCTAAAATAAAACCTAAAACCAAAATCTAAAAAAATAAAATATAAACCTAAACTTAAACCTAAAAAGAAAAAATAAAACTTAAACCTAAAAAATAAAATAAAAATAAAACTAAATTAAAAAAATTAACCTAAAGCTAAACCTAAACTTAAAAAATAAACTAAAATAAAAAACATAAACTAAAATAAATAAACCTAAAATAAATAAACTAAATTAAATAAAAATAA
Organism: Cymbidium sinense; assembly: GCA_021442155.1. NCBI lineage: Eukaryota > Viridiplantae > Streptophyta > Magnoliopsida > Asparagales > Orchidaceae > Cymbidium > Cymbidium sinense. The sequence continues at coordinate 372,561,828 of CM038214.1, read as the reverse complement.
AAATAAACCTAAATAAAAATTTAAAAAAAATAAACTATTATAAATGAAAAATAAACTAAATAAACCTAAACCTACTAGTTTACTTAGTTTAAATTAAATAAAAAAATAAATAAAACCCTAACCCTAAAACTAACCGTAAACCCTAAATCTTTAACCTACAACCCGAAACCCAAAACCCAAAACCCTAAAATTGTAAACCCTAAACCCTAAACCCTAAACCCTAAAACCATAAACCCTATACAATAAACTCTAAAACCTACATCCCTAAACCCCAAACACTAAACCCCAAACCTTAAACCCTAAACCCTAAACCTAAACCCTAAAAACCAAAAAACATAAGCCTAAACTAAATAAAATATAAACATAAAATAAATAAAAAAACCTAAACCTAAATTAAATAATAAAATAAAATAAAATAAAAACCTAAACTAAAAATTAAACCTAAACCTAAAAATAAAATAAAATAAACAAATAAAAATAAACTGAAATAAAATAAATAAAAACCTAAACTAAACTAAAAAATAAAATAAACCTAAGAATATAAAACCTAAATAAAGAAAATGTAAAATAAAATTAAAATTAACCTAAAATAAACCAAAAATTAAATAAAACTAAATAATAAATAAAACCTAAACTAAAAAAAAAAAAACCATAAACAAAAAAATAAAATAATCAAAATAAATAAAACTTAAACCTAAATCTAAACCCTAAATTAAATAAAATAAACTAAATTAAAAATAAATCTAAACCTAAATTAAAAAATAAAACCTAATAATAAACCTAAAATTAAAACCAAAAAGCTAAACCCAAAAAAATTAAAAAAAAACAAAACCTAAAGCAAAAAATAAAAAATAAAACCTAAACCTAAACCTAAAATTAAAAAATAAACTAAAATGGAAAACCTAAACTAAAATAAATAAACATAAAATAAATAAACTAAATAAATAAAAAGAAAAAATAAACAAAAATAAGAAGAAAAAATAAAATAAAATAAAATAAATAATAAATAAACTGAATAGACAAAAGATGAAATGTTGAATCTGAATTTATTCTCTAAATAAAATAAAACCCTAAACCTAAAAACTTCAACCTTAAACCTAAAACCAAAACCCAAAACCCAAAACATTAAACCCCAAAAACACAAAAACCCTAAAACCTAAACCCTAAACCATAAAACCTAAACCTTAAACCCTAAACCTATACCCAAAAAAAATCCCTAAACCCTAATCCCTAAACCCTAAACCCTAACCCCTAAACAAACCCTAAACCTTAAACCCTAAACCCTAAACCCTAAGAAGCTAAAAACCAAAACCTAAACTAAATAAAACCTAAAATAAAATACATAAAAAAAATCTAAACCAAAATAAAATAAAAAAATTAAATAAAAACATAAACTAAAACTAAACCTAAACCTAAAGAAAATAAAATAAAAAATTAAAACTAAACTAAAATAAAATAAATAAAAACCTAAACTAAACTAAAAGATAAAAAACCTAAATAAAATAAAAACTAAACTTAAAATAAAATAAATTAAAATTTAAATAAAAACCTAAACCTAAACAATAAACATAAAAATAAAACCTAAACCCTAAACATAAAATAAAAATAAAATAAATATAAACCTAAACTAAAATAAACTAAACTAAAATAAATAAAACCTAAACCTAAACCTAAAATAAACTAAACATAAACCTAAACCTAAACTAAATTAAAATAAAAAATAAACTAAAATAAAACTATACCCAAACTTAAAAAAACAAACCTAAAAAATAAACCTAATATAAAAACCTAAAACCTAAACCATAATAAATAAAAACCTAAAAATAAAAAAATAAAACCTAAACCTAATAAATAAGATAAAAATCAAACTAACCCTAAACCCTAAACCCTAAAAAGCTAAAAACCAAAACCTAAACGAAATAAAACCTAAAAATAAAATAAATAAATAAACTTAAACCTAAACCTAAACCTAAACCTAAACTTAAAAAGAAAATAAAATTTAAAAATTAAAACTAAACTAAAATAAAATAAATAAAAACCAAAACTCAACTAAAAAAATAAAAAACCTAAATAAAATAATAAGTAAACCTAAAATAAAAATAAAATAAACCTAAAATAAAATAAAACAAAATAAAAAAATAAAACCTAAATGTAAAAAATAAACTTAAAAATAAAACTGAAAAATAATTATAAAATAAAACTTAAGCCCTAAAATAAAAAAACATAAACCTAAAATAAAAATAAAATAAACCTAAACCTAAACTAAAATAAACTAAACTATAATAAATAAAAGGTAAACCTAAACCTAAACCTAAACTAAATAAAACAAAATAAACTAAAAATTAACCTAAACCTAAACTAAAAAATAAAACCTAAAAATAAACCTAAAATACAAACCTAAAACATAAACCTAAAAAAATAAAATAAAAATATAAACCTAAACCTAAAAATAAAAAAAAAAACCTAAACCTAAAAAATAAAATAAAAATAAAATTAAACTAAAAAATAATCAAAAAAAACCTAAACCTAAACCAAAACAAAGTAAAATATAAAAACTATCCTAAAATAAATATACATAAAATAAATAAACTAAATTAAATAAAAGTTAAAAATAAACATAAATAAATATGTAAAATAAACTAAATAAAGCTAAACCTGCCGGTTTACTTAATTTTAAAAAATAAAACCTTAAACCCTAAACCCTTAACCATAAACACTAAATCCTAAACCCTAAACCCTAAACACCAAAAAAAACCCTAATCCTTAAACCATAAATACTAAAAAACCCAAAACCCTAATCCCTAAACACTAAAATAAAAACCCTAAACTATACATAAACCCTCAACCTAAACCTAAACAACCCCTAAACCCTAACCTAACCCTAACACTAAACCCTAACCCTAAACCCTAAACCCTAAACCCTAAACCCTAACTAAACTATAAACCCTAACCTAAACTAAACCTAAAGTTAAAGAATCAAACCTAAACCTGTTAACCTTAAACCCTTAACCCTAAAGCTTGAACATTAAACTTAAACCCTAACCCTTAAACCCTAAACCCTAACCCTAAACATAAAACTTAACCCTAAACCCTAAACCCTAAAACCCTAAACCCTAAAACTCTAAATGCTAAACTCTAAACCCTAAACCTTAAAAACCTAACAACATAAACATAAACTAAATAAAACCTAAAAATAAAATAAATAAAAAACCTAAACCTAAATAAAATATAATAAATAAATTAAAATAAAACCCTAAAATAAAACCTGAACCTAAACCTAAAAATAAAATAAAATAAAATAATAAGAATAAACTAAAATAAAATAAGTAAAAACCTAAACTAAATTAAAAATATTAAATAAAACTAAGAATAAAAAACATAAATAAAATAAAAACTAAGCATAAGATAAAAATAAAATAAAACTAAATAAAAACCTAAACCAAAAAAAATAAACCTAAAAATAAAACATAAAAATAAAAAAATAAGACATAAACCCTAAACTAAAAAAAAACCTAAACCTAAAATAAATAAAAAATAAACAAAATAAAATAAACTTAAACCTAAACTAAAATAAACTAAAGTAAATAAATAAAACCTAAACCTAAAAAAAATTAAACCTTAACCTAAACCTAAACTAAATAAAATAAAATAAACTAAAAATAAACCTAACCTAAATAATACAAAATACCTAAAATAAACCTAAAATAAAAATCTAAAACCAAAACCTAAAAAAAGAAAATAAATACCTGAACCTAAACCTAAAAATAATCAATAAAACTTAAACCTAAAAAAAAATAAAACTAAAACTCAACTAAAAAATACACCTACACATAAACCCAAACCTAAAAAATAAACTAAAATAAAAAACATAAACTAAAATAAATAAACTAAACTAGATTAAATTAAAAAATAAACTTAAATAAAAATAAAAAAATAAAGTAAACTAAAATAAATAAGAAATAAACTAAATATACTAAAGAAACCTAAACCTACTTGTTACTAAAATTTAAAAAAAAATCTTAAACCCTAAATCCTAAACCCTAAACCCTAAACCCTAAACCCTCAACCTACAACCCTAAACCTTAAACCCCAAAAACCCCTAAACCCTAAAAGCATGAACCCTAAAACCCTAAACCCTAAATCTTAAACCCTAACCCTAAACCTTAAACCTTAACCCCAAACCCTAAAACCTAATAAACCTAAACCTAAACCTAAACCCAAGAATGGGCGTAACCTGATGGTAGGAATATCACCAACCAGTAGATCCAGTGGAGGTGAAGGTGAAGGTGGTTATTGCAGGTGGTGGGGATCTGAGGTCTTAGATATGGAGGTGGTAGCAATGGTGGTTATGGAGGCGGAGAGCGAGGTTAGAATCATGGTGGGATGGATGGAGAGAGATCAAGGATATGATGGTGGATCCCACTACTAAGGTGGTCTATGGGAACCGAGAAACCTAAAAATGATCAATTTGATCTGTTGCTTATAGCACCATATCTTTATAGTAAACACGATTCTAGTTATCTAAGGTTTTTGATTTATTGTATGCGTGCTCTTTTTTTATATATGTCATCACATTTGTCTTAGAAAACTTGGTGTGTTACTTGGTTGATGAAATCAAAAAGAAGAAATGTTGAATCTGAATTTTTTCTCTATTAAAAATAAATAAATAAATACCCTAAACCCTAAAACCTAAAACCTAAACCCTAAAACATAAACCCTAATCCCTAAACCTTAAACCCTAAACTCTAAATCCCTAAACCCTAAAACCTAAGCCCTAAACCCTAAACCCTAAACCTTAAACCTTAAACCCAAAACCCTAAACCCCAAACCCTAAACCCTAAACCCTAAACTATCCCTAAACCCCAAGCCCTAAGCCCTAAACCATAAAAAGCTGAAAACCTAAACCTAAACTAAATAAAACCTCAAAATAAAATAAATAAATAAATCTAAAGCAAAATAAAATAAAAACATAAACTAAAACCTAATCTAAAACCTAAACCTAAGCCTAAAAAAAGCTAAACTAAAATAAAATAAATAAAAACCTAAACTAAACTAAACAACAAAAACATAAATAAAATAAAAACTAAACAAAAGATAAAAATAAGCTAAACCTAAAATAAAATAAATAAAAACTAAGTAAAAACCTAAATAAAAATAAAAGTAAAATAAACTTAAATAAAAATAAAAAATAAAATAAACTAAAATAAATAAAATGCAAACTTAATAAACCTAAACCTATGAGTTTACTTAATTTTAAAAAATAAAACAAATAAGAAAAGAAAAAAATTAAAAAAAAACCTAACCCTCAACCCTAAAACCTAAACCCTAAACCCTTAACCTACTACCCTAAACTCTAAACCCTACACAAATGTCAACCCTAAAACTAACCCACACCAGTCACTCTATGATCTTATTCCCCCTGGAATGGCCATTCTGGTATTTGGCTTCTCGGTTCTTCTTTCGCCTGGCATGTTCGGCTCCTCCGTATGTGACGTCCTTAGATTAGAGCAATGGCAGAGGCTCGTCTCGGAATCCCGCCTGTCGCTCTCGACGCTCAAGACTGTTTTCTCGACTCTGGTTTTCTCGGATTCGATTTTGCATAATCGCTGTTAAATCATTCAAAGATGCTTTATCTAGCAAGATCCCTAGCTCAATGCTTGTTAATCTCATTTTGACTTCTTATCATGGATTGCGTAGTAATGTGTTCGATCAAGATTGAGAAAGCCCTTCGAAGTTCGCTTTGGTGGTAAATTCTCCCTTAGACACCCAACTCTTGATAACATTCGCACTTTCTTTCATAGTTTAAAATTAATGGGTTCTTTCTCTATCGGGCTGATCGATCCCCGTCACATTCTTATTCAACTTTCTAATGATTTAGATTACTCACGGGTTTTCGCTCGTCGTTCTTATTTTGTGCATAATTGTCAAATGCGGCTACTGAAATGGTCGCCCCTATTTGATGTCAAAGAAGAATCTCCCATTGTCCCTCTTTGGCTTGCTTTTCCTAACATGACATTATGTCACTCATCAAGTTTTGTTTGCTATGGCCTTTTGGTAGACCTCTCCAAATAGATCAAGCAACCACTAGATCTAGATCTTCAGTATTCTCGTTGAGATAGACATCACAAAGAAATATCCCAAAGAGGTTTGGATTGGCTCAAAAAATTTGGATATAGTCAAAAGTCAAATTCAAAATTTTCTTTTTTGCACTCACCGCAAGATTCACGGACACGATCACTGATTGCTTTGTGCTTCATCCTAATCTCGTGAAAAAATTACCACAAAATACTACCATTAATGGAACTGGAAAAACAATACTCTAGCATGTGCCTAAAGATACTCAAAAGAACCTCTCCTATCTACACCTCTACATCTAGTGGCAAACAATCGACCTTGGTACTAAAACAACCAATGAGGGGTGTGATACCAATGGCAATTTACCTAACTTCACCCCGCGTAATAATCTAGTTTCCCATGATAGCCCTTTGCTGCATTTAAATCCTACTGAAAATCCGAATGGTAGCCTTATATTGGACACCCAATTAAACAATTTGAATGGGAATCATATAATGGACCAAATCAATAATGACCCTATGGTTTTAGAACATATTGAGAAAGATATTACGAATGGTGCCACAACTTCCACATCTATTTCAGAGTGATATCCAATTGATCCCAATTTTCATACTCTATCCGATACAAGAAGGTGAAATCCCTCTTCTAAATCATTGATAGATTCTTCTATTATTCTAGAACCCATAAATCAATCTCTTTCTGATGGAGATAATTTGGATTCTGAGAGACCCTTTCAAATTGTTAAAACAAAACCCTTCAAAGCAAAATTTTCTAATAATAACCTCTAGAATCACTTCTTCTTCCACCCCACACAAGTAATGTGCCATCATTTCTCTCCTTTTTTTTACTTTTCATTAAATTTGGAATATCCAGGGTTGTGGGTCTCTTCCGCCCACAATCATGTGAAGTCTTTGTCATGTTCATAATATCAGTTACTTGTTCTTATTGAATTCTCTTCTAAGATTGCTTTTATCGCTAGATCCCTTGGTTTTCATAATTTCTTCTTCAATCTTAATAATAAAATTTGGTGCTTTTGGCACAACTCCATCACCATTTCCATCATTGATAATCTTGACCAATTGGTTAATGTCAAAATCTCCTTAGGTGACTTATCGGCTTTTGGCTCTTTTATCTATGCCTCTTGTAATAGAGCTGGTAGGAACATCCTTTGGAATCACTTACACACCTTCGCCTCCTTGGCTAACCTTCCCTGGTTGGTTGGAGGTGATTTCACTATCATAGCTAGTTCAAAGAAGGGGAGGATGTTCTCCTAACCTTCATTCCATGGAGGACTTCTCAAATATGACCCTTGATTGCAATCGACATTGGTTTCTGGGTCTAACTTCACGTGGCACAATTCTAGCTTTGGCGTCTTGATAGGGCCCTTTTAATTCTCTTTGGATCAATCAATGGTCTTACTATTGAGCATTTGAGAACTTTGTCGACCATGCTCCTCTCTTGATTTCCTTCAATAATCCCCCAAACCCATCTCTCTCCTTTCGATTTCAAAACATGTGGACCCAACATAGTGACTTCACCAATGTTGCTATCACTAATTGGATGGCCCCTATTTTCCGGATAATTCTTAAAGGTATGACTGCCTTTGGCTTAAGCTCAAAAGACTTAAACAAAATCTTAATTGGTGGAACAAACACATTTTTAAAATCTTTTCACAAATCTTAAAGCTATGGAACAAGATGTTTGTTCTCTTGAAGATGCTATCTCAACGATCCTAGTAAACTTGAGGAGTTGAACATTGCCAAGAATAACTTGTTAATTATCAAAACATGGAAGAAACCTATTGGCATCAAAAGTGTAAGCAAACATATTGTTGAGACAGAAACACCGGTACTTTCATGCCATTTGTAATAAATGAAAGCCTTAAACTCGATTAAGAAAATTAAGAACTCTAATGGTGAATGGATAACCGATAATAATGATATTAAGGATTCGTCATTCATCATTTCCAAACTTTATTAAATTCTAAGCCGCTGTGATACTTTATCAAACACCCATCTTATTCCTTCTGATTACAAAGTGAGGATAATCATTTACTCACTATGTGTCCTTCCGAAGAGGAGATTAGTAATACTCTTAAGAACATGAACACTGACTCTGTTGCTGGCCCTGATGGCTATACGATCCACTTCTTTCAGCACTGTTGGCCATTTATTAAAATCAATTTAGTTAATGCTATTATTGATTTCTTTGATGGAAATCCCATTCCCAAATACTTTTCAAGCAATTCTATTGTCCTTATTCCCAAAACCAACAATCCTGAATCTTGGGGCGATTTTAGACCGAATCTTTGCACTTTTTTCAAAACTCATTGCTAAATTAATAAATAATAGGCTTAGCCCTTTGCTTCCTAAAATCATCTCCCCTAATCAAACTGGTTTTGTTAAACACAGAACAATATCGGATAATATTCTTCTCGCTCAAGAAATGGTTCATGACATTGATATATATTCTAGAGGAGGCAACATCTTATTCAAACTGGACATCGCTAAAGCCTTTGATAATCTCTCATGGGACTTTCTCTTTCAAATCCTGAATTTGTTTGGTTTTTCTGATAGTTTTATCCAGATTATAAAAAGATGTATCATGAATGTCTGGTTTTCGGTTATCATGAATGGTGAGTCCATAGGTTTCTTTCCTTCTAGCCATGGTTTGAGGCAAGGTGACCCACTATCACCTTCTCTTTTTATCATCGCTATTGAATACTCCAGAGCTTAATGATCTTTTCGCTAATAGCCTAATATGCCTTTTAAAACTCATGGAGGTTTCCTATTTCTCATCTTAGCTTTTGATGATTTCATTATCTTCAACTTCCATTCAACATGTTAAAACCATCAAGAACCTTCTAAATGATTTTGGTAAAGTTAGTGGTCTTTTCTTAATGAAGGAAAATGCTATTTTATTCCTTCAACTAAGATTCCTCCTAATAGACTTAACCAAATATCTAGAATTACTAATTTTAAGCAAAATCAACTCCCTCTTAATTACCTTGGAGCTCCGCTTTTCAAAGGCCAAAAAAGATCTCACCTTTTGATGATCTAAAAAAATTTCTAACAAAATTGTTTGGGAATTTCATTTACTCTCTTCGGTAGGCTTACCTTGATCAAGAGCACTCTAAATTCCATGCCCATATACCTTCTTCAAACCATTGTGCCCAATTCTACCATAAATAGAATTGAGCCTCTTAAACAAATTTTCTGGGAACCAATACATCCTCTAAAAGAATGGGTCATCTGGTCTAATAGTTGTGGTTTTGAAGAGGGAGGTCTGGGATGTAAATCCATCAAAGAAGTTATCCATGCCTTCTCCTACAAACTTTGGTGGAACTTTAGGAGCAAAATAGTCTTTGGGCAAATTTCATGACTTCTAAATATTGCCGTAAACATCCTCTCATTTGTCCTTTTAAATCGTGATTCTCCTGTGGAGAAGACTTTGTTACAAATGGGATGCAATCCTTAATTTTTGGGGCATAAACTCGTGCAATTCTTTTTTTGGCAAGACAACTGAGTGGTTATCCATTGATGACTTACTCTACACTCACCCTCTCGCAATTAGAGTTAATTCATTCTGCAAAACCACATGTGGAACACTAGTAAGATTACGATTCTATTCCTTCCACTTTCTTAAATATGATTACTAGTATTCCTATCACTCCTAACAATCATGATCGATTATCTTTAAGTTATCTCATAAGGGGATTTCAACCTTAAAATGTGTGGATTCACACTAAAGACAATCGTGATTCTTCTATTGTGTTCTCCAAAATTTGGAATAGCAATATCCCCTCTTCTTACTCTATTCTTACTGATCCTAAAAACTTTATTCTGTTGACTCTTTGTGGGGTAAAGGGTTTTATTTACCCTCTAAATGTCAATGTTGTTCTATATTGAGAATGTTAACCATGTTTTGTTAATGGGACTATTGCCTCTAAAATTTGGATTTGGTATGACAATCTATTCAACACTATCAATTTTAATTGTTCTTTTACTTTATATCAACTTCTTGAAGTTTACTTTGACAATGTAATTAAAGGTCATATTAAAATCATAATCGCCATTACTCTTATTTGGTTCATATGGATGGATCAAATGAAGCTAAACATCGGGATTCGTATGAATCACATGAGGATTATTGCTAGAACTAAAACAAAATTTGTGACTTGTTTAAAGCCAATTTAATCCATCACAAGCATTTTAAAGGTCAAATCGCTAATAAACTGGCCTCAACCTTCCGCACTTACTATCGAAATGATAGAATGGTTTTGGAAAAACCTCTTGATCATATTATTAAAATTATACGATGGCTGTCTCTCATAATGGCTCGGGTTGTGGAGGCATTTTCGTGGATTCTAAGGGTATTGTTCTATGTGCATTTGCTTATCCCCTTATTTCCAAAGATCGTTCCTTATCGAGCTTATGGCTGTCCACAAAGCTCTAGAAATTTGTCTTCAAAATGACTGGCTCAATATTTGGATAAAGGTGGACGCTCTTCTACTGATTGACCTTTTGACTTCTACCAATATGAGCAACGCTTATTTGTACTACCTCCTCAAGCAAACTAGGGCTCTTCTCTCTCAACTGAATTTTACCATCACTCATGTTTAGCGTGAAGGTAATGCTTGTGCTGATTACCGTGCAAATCTGGGTGTGAGATTAGACAGTATCATCCTCTTTAATCAATTTACATTACCCAAATACTGCTGGTTTAACTTGGACAATGGGCTTCCACTCGTAATCTAACCTCCTTCATCTCTTTTTTTTTTTTGGTTTTCTATTCCCTTGTGTTCTAACTCTCCTTGACATTTTCTTTTACTGGACTTATTTCATTTTGTGCATGAAGAGGACATTTGGTTTTTTTTTGTTTGATACTTATCATCCACGATGTTTTTTAGGAACTGGACCCCATTCATCATGCCTATTTCGAAGGTTTCTTTGGTGGGATCTTGTGGGTGCTTTCTTCCTTTCTTCCCTATCGATGTTGTTTGCGCTTTCTCATTACTGACCTTCTTACCCTTAATGGTGACTTATGTTGCAATCTCTAATGGGAGTGACTCATTGCCCGGATTATTTTGGGTTGTCGCTAATTTGGGTGGTCGTGAATCATATCTATAGTCTTTGTTTTTATTATAATCCTGCATCTATTGTGTCTGCGCTGTTACCTTCTTGGAATGGAGTGCCATTTCTATTCGTGTGGTACTATAGTCTGATGTTACCTGTTGTTGCTTTAAGACTTTGGATGTTTGTGGATTTGGTTTATCTGATTAGCTTTTTCTGGGCTACTATCTTAACCTGCTATAATATCCCTTTTAGTGCTATTAGTATTATGCAGATCACTATGCCTTATCAACTGTTCTACTTGATCATAAACTATGGTTGGTATACTCAATGACTATTTTTGGCAAGCTGCGGGGTATTTCTCGGATTGTGGGTCAATAGGATATTGTTGTCGTTATGAATGTTCCTTATGTGGTAGTTTTTAGGGATTTGGTTCCTTGAGGTCAATCTTGCTATCTCGGTTTTGTTTTCGGTAGCAAGCTTGGATTTTCTCAATGGATTATTATCCCATTTGTTGTGATTGTGGGTAATTTGTATTCACTAATTTTTGTTTTCCTTGTCCTAAGATGCCAACATCCGGATTGTTGTTTGTCCTATGGTCTTCTCTCCATTTGTTATGTTGTGAACATGCATTTTTTAAATATCCTTTTAAATATCTTTTTTTTATTATTCTGGAAGGGCATCAATGGTTTACCTTATAAGCATAATGGGATTATTGGCAATCCTATTTGTTATTATTGTCACTATCCTTGGCAATGTTGGATTATGGTTAAGCACCATCGATCGATTTCTCAATGTAATTTACTTGGGGTGGGTGCTATTCATTATCTATCCTTCCATTTACTTATATATAATTTTGGTGGCCTCTTGGCCGCCTTGTTGGTCTTAGTGTCCTATTTATTGGTCTGGATTGTGTCATTCGGTTTACCTTGTTCAACATGATGTTCTTGTTTGGTGGACTTTGCTTTGAACCCCTTTTGGTCTTTTAGTTGCTTATCATGGACTAATGTGATCTATCATATCTCTGTTGTTTCTTTCATTCTCTCTCTCGATAAACGATCTGTTGTTTTGTTTATATTGGATGGGAGGCATTATGACATGCTAGCTGGCTTTTATTGTTTTGATTGTTTCATGTCACGGAAATTTCCTTGCTTGGTTTATCTGGCCACCCTTGTTGGCTCCTTCTGTTGGTAGAAGATTTCGGGTCCTTCTCCAAACATTTCTCTTTGATGCTCTCGATGGTGATGGTTTTGAGATTTGTCCGTGTTGTGGCCTTCAAGATATCGCTTTTATGGCCTACTATCTACTCGATTGGAGGTTTTATGGCCAATTTGTAGTCCTTCCTGTCAATGTTGCGTCTTCATTGTTCTTTGGCTATTTTTTGCTTTGGTTATCCATTGTCCTATCTTTTGCATTCTATTTTACAATGTTGCATTACTTGTTTCTTGTTGGCTTTCAGTTTGCTATTTTTACTCATGTCATCTCTAAATCTGTAATTTGCATTCCGGTTGTCTCTATTCCTATCTCGGTCATTTGGTTTGTGCGCTTTTTGAGCTATCTATTCGAAAGAGTGGTGTTATGGGAAGTTGTTGTCTTGTTCTCGGTTATCTATTGGGATTATCTAATTTTGATGGTATGTCGCCATGGGAGTCAAGCTCTAAATGTCCTTACTTGTTGTTAGTTTTGGTTGGTTGCTCTTTTTCCGTGTTGAGCTATCTTGCCTTCCTTTACAATTGTCTTTCTCCAATTACTCATATGGACATAAAAAAGGGGTTGTTTCCGAAAGTTTCAATTATATATCTTATGATGGGAAGGTAACTATAAGATCATTGACTTGATTAGCACGATCGCGAAGTTATCTCATCGCTATTTTTTTTGGTGGTGGGTTTATATCTGGTTTCACTTGGATATGAGGCTCGCTAAGATGACTAATTCCCTATGTTTATATACTCATGTCGATGACTATATTGTTGATATCTTTCTTGAATGAGACAACTTACCATTTAGCTCATTACCTCTATTTTAGATATGATTGTGTTTAGGATTGCGTAATAAAGTTCATAACACTATCAACAACTGGGTGTTACCTCCTCACGTTTGTTGGCTATGATGGTGATGTTTTCACCCCTTTTGGTATGGTTGTAGCTCATGTGATGTAACCCTTCTAATGAAGTTTGATGCTCAATTTTGCATCGCCCCAATTTGGTGTGATTGATCTGAGCCTTCTTTATCAACTTTCCTTATTATCGCTCTCATTTTATTGTTTTCATTTATCTCTCTATTTGTATTACTTTACGCTCTAATCTCCTCTAGTGTCACTTTGCAAGTGATTCTCCCTTGTTCTCTTGCAGGTTTGCTCCATATTGCCAAGTTCTCTTACAACCATCAGAGCATTGCCTTAATCTTCCTTTCGATTATTATGTTAGCCATATTGTATCTTTTGATTGCTTTAATGTTTTCTCTTGCTTTTGGATGTACTTAGGAGGATTTACTCTTAGGTGATTGTAGCTCTTTGAGCGAGATTCGAGTTTATCCTCTTTAAGGATCTTGTAACCCTTTTTTTGTGGCAATAAAATACCCCCGTATAATGGGGTTTCATTAAAAAAAAAAAAAAAAAAAAAAAAAACCCTAAATCCTACACCCTAAAACCCAAAACCCTAAACCTTAAACCCTAAACCCTAAACCCTAAGCCCTTAATGCTAAACCCTAAACCCTAAACCCTAAACCCCAAACCCAAAAACCTAAAAACCTAAACCTAAACTAAATAAAACCTAAAAATAAAATAAATTTAAAACCCTAAACATAAATAAAATAAAAACCTAAACTAAAACCTAAACCTAAACATAAATCTAACCCAAAATCGAAACATAAAAATAAAATTAAAAAAATAAAAACAAACTAAAATAAATAAATAAAAAATAAATTAAACCTAAAAATAAAAAATGTAAATAAAATAAAAACCAAACATAAAATAAAAATAAAATAAACCTAAAATAAAATAAAATAACAGCTAAATAGAAACCTAAACCTAAAAAATAGATGTAAAAATAAAACCTAAAAATAAATAAAAATTAAAACCTAAACCCATAAGTAAAAAAAAATATAAACCTAAAATAAACAAAAAAAACCTAAACCTAAACTAAAATAAATAAAACCTAAACATAAAATAAACTAAACCTAAACCCTAACTAAATAAAATAAAATAAACTAAAAATAAAGCTAAACCTAAACTAAAAAATAAAAACTAAAAATAAACCTAAACTAAAAACCTAAAACCTAAACCTAAAAAAATAAAATAAAAAACTAAACCTAAGCCTAAAAAATTAAAAAAATTAAAAAGCTAAACTAAAAAATAAACATAAACATAAACTTAAACCTAAAAATAAATTAAAATAAACTAAAATAAAAAAACCTAAACTAAAATAAATAAATTAAAATGAACAAAAATAAAAAATAAACCTAAATAAATATAAATAAAATAAAATAAACTAACATAAATAAACTAAATAAACTTAAACCTACTAGTTTACTTAAACCCTAAACTAAACCCAAATTAAACTAAACTATAATAAAATAATAATAATAAAATAAACTCTAAACCCTAAACTAAACTATAAACTAAACCTAAACCTAACCTAAAATAAACCCTAAACTAAACTAAACTAAACCTAAACCCTAAACCTAAAACTAAACCCTAAACCAAACTAAACCTAAAACCCTAAACCTATAAACTCCTAAAAAAACCATAAACCCTAAACCCTAAACACTAAACCCTAAACCCTAAACCCTAAAATCCTAAACCCTAAACCCTAAACCATAAACCCTAAACACTAAAACATACAACCTTAAATCCTAAGCCCTAAACCCCAAACCCTAAACCCAAAACCTACAATCGTGGACCCTATATCAAAAACCCTAAACCCTTAAAACCCAAAAATCTAAACCTAAACTAAATAAAACCTAAAGATAAAATAAATAAAAAAACTAAACCTAAAAAAATAAAAAAATAAAAAATAAATAAAAACCTAAACTAAAACTTAAACCTAAACCTAAAAATGTAATAAAATAAAAAATAAAAACCAAACTCAGATAAAATAAATAAAAACCTAAACTAAAATAAGCCTAAATAAAATAAAAACTAAACATAAAATAAAAATAAAATAAACCTAAAATAAAATAAACTAAAAACTAAATAATAACCTAAACCAAAAAAATAAACCTAAAAATAAATAAAAAATAAAATTTAAACCCTAAAAGAAAAATACCTAAACCTAAATAAACAAAATTAAATAAACCTAAACCTAAAATAAAATAAACTAAACTAAATTAAATAAAACCTAAACCTAAACCTAAAATAAACTAAACATAAACCTAGACCTAAACTAAAATAAAATAAAATAAACTAAAAATCAACCTTAACCTAAACTAAAAAATAAAACCTAAAATAAACCTAGAATAAAAACCTAAAACCTAAACCTAAAAATATAAAATAATAAACCAAAACCAAAACATAAAAATAAAAAATAAAACATAAACCTAAAAAATAAAATAAAAATAAAACTCAACTAAAAAATAAACCTAAACCTAAAAAATAAACTAAAGTAAAAAGACTAAACTAAAAAATTAAATAAAACTAAATAAAAATAAAAATTAAACTTAAATAGAAAGAAAAAAATTAAATAAAGTCAAATAAATAATAAATAAACTAAATAAACCTAAACCTGTTAATTTACTTAATTTAAAAAAAAAACATAATCCCTAAATCTTAAACCATAAACCCTAAATCTTAAACCTTAAAACCAAAAACTAAACCTAAAGCTTAAACCTACTATCTTAAACATACAACCCTAAACCCGAAACCCTAAACCCTAAACTGTAAAACTCTAAACCTTAAACCCTAAACCCTAAAGCCCAATAACACTAAACCCTAAAGCCTAAACACTAAACCCTAAAGTAACCCTAAACCCTAAGCTAATCCTAAATCCTAAACCCTAAACCCTAAATCCTAAACCATCAAAACCATAAATTCTATGTAATAAACAATAAAACCCTAAACCCTAAAATCATAAACTCTACACCCTGAACCCTAAAAAAACTAAAAACCTAAAGTTAAACAAAACAAAACTTAATAAGAAGATAAATAAATAAACCTAAAGAAAAAATAAAATAAAATAAAATAAGATAAAAACTTAAACTAAAACCTAAACCTAAACCTAAAAATAAATCAAAATAAAAAATAAATAAAACTAAAATAAAATAAATAAAAACCTAAACTAAACTAAAAAAATAAAATAAATCTAAGTATAAAACACCTAAATAAAATAAAACAAAATGTAAAATAAGAATAAAATAAAAACTAAATAATAACCTAAACCTAAAAAATAAACATAAAAATAAAACATAAAATAAATAAAAAATAAAACATAAACCCTAAACTCAGAAAAACCTAAACCCAAAATAAAAATAAAATAAACAAAATAAAATAAACCTAAACCTAAACTAAAATAAACTAAACTAAAATAAATAAAACCTAAACCTAAACCTAAAATAAACTAAACCTAAACCTAAACCTAAACTAAATAAAATAAAATAATCTAAAAATAAACCTAAACCTAAACTAAAAAAATAAAACCTAAAAATAAGCCTAGAATAAAAAGCTAAAACCTAAACCTAAAAAATAAAATAAAAACCTAAACCTAAACCTAAACCTAAAAATAAAAAATAAAACTTAAACTTAAAACTAAAATAAAACTAAAACTCAACTAAAAAATAAACCTAAACCTAAAAGATAAACTAAAATAAAAAACCTAAACTAAAAAAATAAACCAAACTAAATAAAAAATAAACCTAAATAAAAATAAAAATAAAATAAACTCAAATAAATAAACAAATAAACTAAATAAACCTAAACCTACTGTTTACTTCATTTTTTTAAAAAAAACCTAAACGATAAATCCTAAACCCTAAAACTAACCCTAAACCCTGATCCTATAACCCTAAACCCTAAACTCTAAACCCTAAACCATAAAACATAAACCCTACACCCTAAACCCTAAACCTTAAATCCTAAAACCCTTAACCTTAAAACTTAGGAATCTAAACCCTAAACCCTAAACACTAAACCCTAAACCCTAAACCCTCTATCCTAAACTAACCCTAAAGCCTAAACCCTAAGAATGGGCAGAACCTTGATAGCAAGAACATCACCATCAACTAGGCTCAGTCTATATCTAGCGAAGGTGGAGGCAGCGGTTATCCCAATGGTGGTGGGGGATATGGAGGTGCTAGTGGATATGGAGGTGGTGATCAGAGTAGTGATGGTTATGAAGGTGGAGGAGCACGGGTTACAACAGTGTTGGATGGAGAGATCGAGGATATGATGGCAGATCCTACTACTCGAGAGGTGGGGGTGATTCTGATGTGAACAAGAGAAATTGAAGAATGGCCGATCTGATCTACTACTTATGGAACTGTGTTTCTCCAATAGAGATGATTATACTTATCTAAGGTTTTTGATTTATTCTATGGCTGCTCATTTTTTATCTATGTGGTCGCTTAGGTCTTAGAAAACTTGGGGTGCTACATCATTGATGAAATAAAAAAGAAGAAATATTGAATATGAATTTATTCTCTGTTAAAAAAACCTTAATCCTTAAACCCTAAATAAAAACTTAAACCCTAAACTTAAAACTTAAACTCTAAACCCTAAACCCTAAACCCTAAACCCTAAACTAATCCTAAACCCTAAACCCTAAACCCAAAACCCTATAAGCTGAAAACATAAACTAAATAAAACCTAAAAATAAAATTAATAAAAAAAACCTAAACAAAAATTTTATAAATAATATAATAAAATAAAAACATAAACTAAAACCTAAACCTAAACCTGAACTTAAACCTAAACCTAAGAAGAAAACACAACAAAAACTAAAAACTAAACTAAAATAAAATAAATAAAAACCTAAACTAAACTAAAAAAAAAAAAAGTAAATAAAATAAAAACTAAAACTAAATAAAAACATATACCTAAAAAATAGACCTAAAAAAATAAATAAATAAAACCTAAACCCTAAAATAAAAAAACCTAAACCTAAAATAAAAAATAAACAAAATAAAATAAACCAAAACCTAAACTAAAATAAACTAAACAAAAATAAATAAAACATAAACCTAAACCTAAAATAAACTAAACATAAACCTATATGTAAACCTAAACTAAATAAAAAAAATAAACTAAAAATAAACCTAGACCTAAACTAAAAAATAAAACCTAAACCTAAAAAAATAAACTAATAACCTAAACCTAAACCTAAAAATAAAAAATAAAACCTAAACCTAAAAAATAAAAAATAAAAAGACTCAGTTATAAAATAAACCTAAACCTAAAAATAAATTAAAATAAAAATCCTAAACTAAAATTAATAAACCTAAATTGAATAAACTAAACTAAATATAAATAAGAAAACCTAAATAAATATAAAAAATAAAATAATCTCAAATAAATAAATAAAATAATAAATAAACTTAAACCTACCAGTTTACTTAATTGAACAAAAAAAACCAAAAACCTTAAATCCTAAACCATAAACCCTAAAACTAACCCTATGCCCTAAACCGTAAACCTACGACCCTAAACCCTAAACCCTAAACCCTAAAATCTTAAACCCAAAACCCGAAACCCTAAATCCTAAACTCTAAACTCTAAACCATAAACCCTAAACCCTAAATCCTAAAACCCTAAACCCTAAACCCTAAACCCTAAAATCCTATACCCAAAAGCCGAAACCCTAAACCCTAAACTCTGAACCCTAAACCCTAAACCCTAAAAACCCTAAAACCCTAAACCCTAAACCCTAAACCCTAAACCCTAAAAATCTAAACCCTAAAACCCTAAACCCTAAACCCTAAATCTTAAAACCTAAACGCTAAATCCTACAACCATAAACCCTTAACTGACCCTAAACCCTAAGAATGGGCGTAACCTAACAATAACATTATCGCCAACTAAGCTATAGATCCTCATGGAGTCAAAGGTAAAATCAAATGGTGGGGATCCGAGGTAGTGGATATAAAAAAAGTGGTTATGGAGGCAGAAGAGCATAAGGTTACAAAGATAAAGAGGGAGAGATTGGGATAAATGGATCCAACTGAGATGGAGGTAGTTTTGATGGCAACTAGAGAAATAAGAACCACCAATCCAATAATGGAACAACGCCTTTATAATAGAGATGGTTCTAAATCTATTTTTGATTTCTCTATGGGTGGTCAATATCTATGTCATCGATTGTGTCTAGAAAACTAAAATTTGATGAAATAAAAGAAGAAATGTTGAATCAATTTATTCTATTAAACCTAAACCCTAAACCCTAAACTAATCTTAAACCATAAACATAAAACCTAAACTCTAAACCCTAAACCCAAAACCCTAAACCCCAAACCCTAAACCATAAACCCTAAACCCTAAACTAACCCTAAACCCTAAACCATAAACCCTAAACACTAATAGCTAAAAACCTAAACCTAAACTAAATAAAATCTTAAAATAAAATAAATAAAAAAACATAAAAAAAATATAATAAAATAAATACATAAACTAAAACCTGAACCTAAACCTAAACCTAAACCTAAAAAGAAAATAAAATAAAAAATAAAAACTAAACTAAATTAAAATAAATAAAAACCTAAACTAAACAAAAAAATAAAAAACCTAAATAAAATAATAACTAAACCTAAAATAAAAGTAAAATAAAGATAAAATAAAATAAAATAAAAACTAAATAATAACCTAAACCTAAAAATTGAACCTAAAATTAAATTAAAAATAAAACTTAAACCCTAAACTAAAAAAAAACCAAAACCTAAAATAAAAATAAAATAAACCTAAACTTAAACTTAAATAAAATAACTGAGATAAATAAAACTAAAACCTAAACCTAAAATAAATTAAACCTAAACCTAACCTAAACCTAAAACTAAATAAAAAAAAAAACTAAAAATAATCCTAAACAAAAATAAAAAACTTAAAAAAAAACCTAATATAAAACCTAAAACCTAAACCTAAAAGATAAAATAAACCTAAACCTAAACCTAAAATAAAAAAAAATAAAGCCTAAACCTAAAATGTAAAATAAAATAAAAACTCATCTAAAAATAAACCTAAACCTAAAGAATAAACTAAAATAAAAAACCTAAGCTAAAATAAATAAACTAAACTAAATTAAAATAAAAAATAAAATAAACTCAAATAAAAAAAAAATAAACTAAATAGACCAAAACCTATCGATTTACTTAATTTAAAAAAGCCCTAAACCATAAATCCTAAACCCTAAACCCTAAAACAAACCCTAAACCCTAAACCTACAACCCTAAACCCTAAACCCTAAAACCCTAAACCTTAAACCCTAAACCCTAATCCCTAAACCCCAAATCTTAAAACCCTAAACCTAAACCCTAAACCCAAAATCCAAAAACCCTAATCCCTAAACCATAAACCCTAAAACCTACAACCCTAAATCCTAAATTAACTCTAAACCCTAAACCTAACCCTAAACCTAAATGGACATAACCTGATAAATCACCACTCTAAACTATCTAAAAAACCATCACTAAATCTAACCTATAACCTAAGCATTGGAGGTTAAAATAAGCAAGGTTAAACTATGGTAAAGAGATCAAATATGAAATCCTACCAAATAATGAGAACTAGAGAAACTAAAGAATCTGATTTGATCTACTAATGAAGTCGCTCTTCATAGAGATGGTTCTACTTATCTAAACTATGTGTGCTCATAATGTCAAAACTTAAAAACTTAAATGCTACTTAGTTGATGAAATAAAAGAAAAAAATGTTGAATCTAAATTTGTTCTCTGTTAAAAAAAATTCATAAACCCTAAACCCTAAAACCTATAACCCTAAACCCTAAACCCTAAACCTTAAACCCCATACCCTAAACCCTTAACCCTAAACCCTAAACTAACCCTAAACCTTAAACCCTAAACACGCCCTAAACTAAACCTAAACTCTAACCCTAAACACTAAACCCTAAACTAAGAAAAACCTAAACCCAATATAAAAATAAAATAAACAAAATAATATAAACCTAAACCTAAACTAAAATAAACTAAATTAAAATAAATAAAACCTAAACCTAAACCTAAAATAAACTAAACCTAAACCTAAACCTAAACTAAATAAAATAAAATAATCTAAAATAAACCTAAACCTAAACCTAAACTAAAATAAAAACCTAAAAAATAATAAATAAAATTAAAACCTAAACCTAAAAAAATAAAATAAAACCTAAACCTAAACCTAAACCTAAAATACAAAATAAAAAACATAAACTTAAAACTAAAATAAAACTAAAACTCAACTAAAAAATAAACCTAAACCTAAAAGATAAACTAAAATAAAATGCCTAAACTAAAAAAATAAACCAAACTAAATAAAAATAAAAAATAAACCTAAATAAAAATAAAAATAAAATAAACTCAAATAAATAAAGAAATAAACTAAATAAACCTAAACCTACCAGTTTACTTCTTTTTTAAAAAAAAAAGTTAAACGATAAATTCTAAACCATAAAACTAACCCTAAACCCTGATCCTATAACCCTAAACCCTAAACTCTAAACCCTAAACCATAAACCATAAACCCTACACCCTAAACCCTAAACCTTAAACCCTAAAACCCTTAACCTTAAAACTTAGGACACTAAAACCTAAACCCTAAACACTAAATCCTAAACTCTAAACCCTCTATCAAACTAACCCTAAACCTAAACCCTAAGAATGGGCGTAACCTGATAGCAAGAACATAACCATCAACCAAACTTAGTCTAGATCCATGTGGATGAGAAGGAGGCAAAGTCAAATGGTGGGGGGGATATGGAGGTGCTAGTGGATATGGAAATAATGAGGTGATGGTTAAAGATAAATGAGGTTACAGCTTGTGTTGGTATGGAGAGATCGAGGATATGATGGCCCCTACTGGTGGGGTGATTTAACAAGAGAAATTGAAGAATGGCCATCTATCTGCTATGGAACTACCTCAATAGAGATGATATACTAAAGGTTTTGATTTATTCATGGATGCACATTTTGATCTATGTCGCTCTTTTAAAACTTGGGTGCATCATTGATGAAATAAAAAAAGAAGAAATATTGAATTTTTATTCTCTAAAAAAACCTTAATCCCTAAACCCTAAATGAAAACTTAAACCCTAAACCTAAAACTTAAACTCTAAACCCTAAACCCTAAACTAACCCTAAACCCTAAACCCTAAACCCAAAAGCCTTATAAGCTGAAAACATAAACTAAATAAAACCTAAAAATAAAATTAATAAAAAAACCAAACTAAAAATTTTATAAAAAATATAATAAAATAAAAAACATAAACTAAAACCTAAACCTAAACTAACTTAAACCTAAACCAAGAAGAAAACACAAATAAAACTAAAAAACTAAACTAAAATAAAATAAATAAAAACCTAAACTAAACTAAAAAAATAAAAAACCTAAATAAAATAAAAACTAAAACTAAATAAAACATATACCTAAAAAATAGACTAAAAAAAATAAATAAATAAAAAACCTAAACTAAACTAAAAAACCTAAATAAAATAAAAATAAACAAAATAAAATAAACCAAAACCTAAACTAAAATAAACTAAACTAAAATAAATAAACCTAAACCTAAACCTAAAAACTAAACATAAACATAAACCTAAACTAAATAAAATAAAATAAAATAAAAATAAACCTAAACCTAAACTAAAAAATAAAACCTAAACCTAAAAAATAAAATAATAACCTAAACCTAAACCTAAAAATAAAAAATAAAACCTAAACCTAAAAAATAAAAAAATAAAATGACTCAGTTAAAAAATAAACCTAAACCTAAAAATAAACAAAAATAAAAATCCTAAACTAAAATTAATAAACCTAAATTGACTAAACTAAACTAAATAAATATAAAACCTAAATAAATATAAAAAATAAAATAACTCAAATAAATAAATAAAATTATAAATAAACTTAAACCTACCTATTTAATTGAACAAAACCAAATTTAAATCCTAAACCATAAACCTAACTATGCCTAAAATAAAACCTAAAACCCTAAACCCTAAACCCTAAATCTTAAAAATAAACTAAACCCTAAACTCTAAACTAAACCATAAACTTAAACCTAAATAAACCCTAAACCTAAACCCTAAAATCCTATCCTAAATAAAACTAAACCTAAACTAACCCTAAACCCTAAACCCTAAACCTAAACTAAAACCTAAACCCTAAACCCTAAACCTAAACCCTAAACTAAATCCTACAACCTAAACCCTAAACTAAACAATCCTAAAACCTAAACCTCTATATGGAGGTGGTGGTAAGAAAACAGAAGAGCAAACTAAGGTTACAGGGATTCTAGAGGAGATCTAAGATGGTGGATCCAACCACTAGAGGTGGTTGATGGCAAGAACTAAGAACCATAACCAATCTTTATGGAACTACATCTTACATAAGATGGTTCTAAATCTAGAATTTTGATTTGCTATGGATGCTCAATTTTATCTATGTCATCTCTGTGTCTTAAAACTTGGGGTGCTTCTTGGTTGATGAAATCAAAAGAAGAAATGTTGAATCAATTTATTAATTAAAAAAAAATCTTAAACCCTAAACCGTAAACTAAACTTAAACCCTAAACCTAAAACCTAAACTCTAAACCCTAAACCCAAAACCCTAAACCCCAAACCCTAAACCATAAACCCTAAACCCTAAACTAACCTTAAACCCTAAACCATAAATAAACACTAAAAATAAACCTAAACTAAATAAAATCTAAACATAAAATAAATAAAAAAACATAAATAAAAATATAATAAAAAATATAATAAAATAAATACATAAACTAAAACCTGAACCTAAACCTAAACCTAAACCTAAAAAGAAAATAAAATAAAAAATAAAACTAAACTAAATTAAAATAAATAAAAACCTAAACTAAACAAAAAAAATAAAAACCTAAATAAAATAATAACTAAATATAAAATAAAAGTAAAATAAAGATAAAATAAAATAAAATAAAAACTAAATAATAACCTAAACCTAAAAATAAATTAAAAATAAAACCTAAACCCTAAACTAAAAAAAACCAAAACCTAAAATAAAAATAAAATAAACCTAAACTTAAACTAAAATAAACTAACTAAGATAAATAAAACTAAAACCTAAACCTAAAATAAATTAAACCTAAACCTAGACCTAAACCTAAACTAAATAAAATAAAATAAACTAAAAATAATCCTAAACTTAAATAAAAAAATAAACTTAAAACCTAATATAAAACCTAAACCTAAACCTAAAAAATTAAATAAAACCTAAACCTAAACCTAAAAATTAAAAATAAACCTAAACCTAAAATGTAAAATAAAAATAAAACTCAACTAAAAAATAAACCTAAACCTAAAGAATAAACTAAAATAAAAAACCTAAACTAAAATAAATAAACTAAACTAAATAAAAATTAAAAATAAAATAAACTCAAATAAATAAAAAAATAAACTAAATAAACCTAAACCTATCAATTTACTTAATTTAAAAAAGCCCTAAACCATAAATCCTAAACCCTAAACCCTAAAACAAACCCAAAACCCTAAACCTACAACCCTAAACCCTAAATCCTAAAACCCTAAACCCTAATCCCTAAACCCCAAATCTTAAAACCCTAAACCTAAACCCTAAACCCAAAATCCAAAAACCCTAAACCCTAAACCATAAACCCTAAAACCTACAACCCTAAATCCTAAATTAACTCTAAACCCTAAACCCTAAAATAACCCTAAACCTGAGAATGGGCATAACCTGTAGAGCATCACCTAGGCTCAGCCTAGATCTGAGGGAGGCTAAGGTGGAGGATGGCTATCACTTGGTGGGGGGATCTGAGGTGCTTGGTTATAAAGGTGGTGCTCAGAGCATTGGTGGTTATGGAGGCAGGAGGAGCGATAGAGGTTACAACTATGGTGGTAGTGGAGGGAGAGATCAACGATATGATGGCGGATCCTACCACTCGAGATGCAGGGGTGGTTCTGATGGGAACTGGAGAAACTAAAGAACGGCTGATCTGATCTACTTCTTATGAAGCTATCTCTTCATAGTAGAGATGGTTCTACTTATCAATGGTTTTTGATTTACTCTATGTGTGCTCATTTTTTATCAATGTCATCGCTTGTGTCTTAGAAAACTTGGGGTGCTACTTAGTTGATGAAATTGAAAAGAAAAAATGTTAAATATAAATTTTTTCTCTGTTAAAAAAAATCCATAAACCCTAAACCCTAAAACCTATAACCCTAAACCCTAAACCCTAAACCTTAAACCCCATACCCTAAACCCTAAACTAACCCTAAACCTTAAACCTAAACTAAACGTAAACTCTAACCCTAAACCCTAAACCCTAAACCCTAAACACTAAACCCTAAACCTTGAAAAAGGATGTCATTAAGAATAGATCTAAAAAATGACCTAATCCTAACATAGTTATGGTAGCTAAAGAAAATGTTTTCAAGAGACTTTCCCTTAACTATTAGAGATTTGAATACCATAAACACTAACCTTAAATCATATTATAATACCATATATTATATTATAATGTAGCATCACATATTTCAGCATGTAGTGATGTGCTTTTGAATGTAATAAGATGTTTTGAAATGTTTTAGTATATTATGGTATTGTGCCCTATTATCTATATTAATATAAATCATAAAAATATTGATTTAATAAATCATATGATGAAATTTGTTAAATTTGAAGTGGGAATTAGGTTGTAGTACTAAAAGTGTGCTACACCACTTATAGTCTAAAAAGTAAGATTTAATGTTCAAAATAAATATTATATGTTGTAGCATAGTATAGCATCATATATCATAATATATTGTTTTGTGCATTTTAAATTCTTTTAATATTTTACAATCATCCAGTCAAGCCTACACTAGCATTGTTTATAAAAATATTGATTTAGACTTTAAAATAGTGGAATTTGGCTAAATTCATAATAGGTAGAGCATGGCATAATAATATATTGTTTCAATTTAAAATATGTAAGTGATGTGACTAAAATATATAGTTTTATATTATTTAGACTAATTTTATGATTTTTTATCTTAAGCAATTCCTTGTGATGTGATATGCAATATAATAAAATATAATATGTTATTATGCATTATAATATAGGATGTCATAACATAGTGTAGCATCATGCATTATAGCATACTATTGTGTATTACTACTTATTTAGCATATTTTAGTTGGTTATAGTATGATGTTGTAGAGTGTGTAATGGTATAACTCATAAAAATGTTGATTTATGGATGAGATGATGGGATTTGGCCAAATTTAAGGTAAGCTTTAGGGAACATCATTGTGGTGCGCTATAATGTGTCATTTAATCAAAAGAATGAAATTTTGCATCCAAAATAAATGGTCATTTTTCAACCAAAGTTTATAATTTTTTTTGCTTAAAGTGATTCATTTTAAAGTGTAATGTAAGATAATATATTATATGAAAGCATATTAAAGTATAATGTACATAATAATATAACTTCATATATATATATATATATATATATATGAATGTGGTGGTGTGTTATTAAATGTTATTGTAAATTTTATTATGTTTTACTTTTGTTATAATACATTGGGTCAAAACTCACAAAAATGTTAATTTCAAGGTTGAGATGGAGGAATCTGGCCAAATTCATGGCACACACCAAGAAGCAACACCAAAATTATCTTATTTTTGTACCATTTCTAATAGAAAAATAACAATGTTACATCCAAAATGAACATGATTCATATTTTGAGAAAATGTTGTTATTTGTTCTTTTTAAGTGATTCTAATGAGGTGAAATGTTAGACAATATATTATATTATAGCAAATAATAATATAGCATCATATATTATTATATATTCTCGTGTGTTTATTCACACTATAAAATGTTTAACATGATATTGTATATTTAGTTTGAGCTTGCACCATCACAAATCATAAAATGTTGATTACGTTATTAAGATGATGTAATTTGAATGAATACATTGTTAGGCTTTTAGTTGAAGTATTAAAGGTGTGCATAAGAGAAAAATAAGATTGGATGAGAATTGATGTCACATGGGGAGATCTGGGGATTACACATGCATTGGACATGACATGTGAGGGTCATGTCAAGGGCATAGAAGAAGAAAATGGGGATAAGGTTTTAATTTGATTTGATTATATGATATAGAAGATCCATTGGGGATAAGAATCTATAATCCATCAGGGATTAAGATCGAATTGACTTTCATTTATTTTGTTTTAATTGATGTGGAGGCATATCTACTAGATATATGGGCTCGAGTCCGCTGGGGATTGGGTATATGAACCTTCCACTAGGGAGGCAGCTCATGCTATCTGGTGGGGATTGAGATTTGAGTTTGATTTCATAGATTTGTTTGGGGATGTATCCACTGGAAATAAGAGTTTGGTTGAATTCCTTTGATTTAGACTCTACTAGGGGAGTTGGTTTAATTTGGCTGCGCTAGAGTAGTTGGTTTTGAATTTGATTTATTTGCTTGACTTATTTATATATGATTTGGGGCTCCATTGGGGAGAAGTGTGTGATTTAACTTCACCGGGAAAATTAATGGGTTTAATTTAATCTGAGTTAATGTATAATTTATGCAGTTGAACCCACCGGAGAAGCTATATCAGCCTTAACCTACCTCAGGTTTACATATGCAAAGGGATAGTCTACTAGTTGTAGGATAGAGCTAGCAAACCTAGGGTGTTGCCTTTTTGTGTGCAACAGCTATGCTAAGAAGAAGGCTTAGCAGACTTACATCTTCCAAAGTGAGGAACAACCATTGGGGTGACCTGTTGGATGCACAACAAATTGAACTTGACCTAGGGTGACTACTGAGTGAATGTCGGGGACTTATGTCAACTCAAAAGTAGTTAGGATTAAATTTATCTTAATTTCATGTGATTTGATATGGTTTGTTAGGTTTGATTTTAAAGGGCATGGGGATGTGAGCTCAATTAAATTTAATAGATTTAATTTATGGATCATGTCAGGGTGTGATGGACCCACAGAGAAGGGGCTATATTTGACTTGTCCTATCTCGATTTACAAATCTAAAGAGATATAGTCTGGGGAAGCTAGCCAACCTAAGGTGTTTCTGCAGCAAATTTTTTGCAAGCTTGGAAGAAGCCAGTTGCACACAAATCAACTTCTAAAATGTGGGATTACCAAGAGTTAACCCTAGGAACCAATAAAACCTTGCCCTAATAAGTGAATTTATATTTTATTTATATGTTGCATGGACCTTGTTGGTGTGAGGGACACACCAGAAGGGCTGCCTTGATCTATCTCATATTTATTGGACCAAGAGATAATCTGCACATCCACAGGATGGATTCTCTAACCACAGGGGTGGTTATTTAGGTTCAGGTTTATTTAGTTTAGGTTTATTTTATTTAGGTTTAGGTTTGTTTCCTAAGCTATGAGAACCAACCAACCTAAGGTGCATCCGTGAGCATGAGTGGTGTATCTGTCAGCATAGTGATAACCAAACAACCTAAGGTGCCCGTCGATGTCCAATGATCAATCTGGAAAAAAGCATGTAGGCTTACAACTTTCTAAGTGGAACTACTCATTTAGATAATCTATCATCGATGGCACAGATGCTATCTGACCTAGAGGGACTACTAAGCGGGGAGCCGAGGAAGGACTAGACCCAGACTTGAAGTAGTCATGAGGAAAGTAGCCACTAAGGGACTTAACCTAAACCTTAAATATACTTGATCCAGTTAGTGCACGAAGGCTAATCTAAGAAGAAAGTGTAGTAGACTCACATCCTCTTAACAAAGCCACATGAGGTAGCTTATCGACCATATAGTAAGGCCTACCAAACTAACAAGGCACTCATCTGTGTGTAGTGGCCAAGTAAGCAAGGAAAGTGTAGTAGACTTACATCCTCTAAAGCAAGAAGACCATTAGGGTGACACATAGCAGGGTAGCACCTAGAGCAGCTATTGAGTGAGAGCCGTTTGGAGCGTTATCTCAACTTAGAGTAGCCCGAGACAAAAGATTTGTGTTTTTTTAATATGTTCATGTGTAGTTTGTGTTTGTGTTGTGTCGATAAAGGATAGGATGCCACTCAGATTCCTTACACCTACCATAAACACATTGTGGCAGATTCAGAAATAAGAATACTTACAACATGGAAGAGATTGAATTTGAAATGAATTTTCATTGATGATAATTATTTTCAAACATGATTTATAATATTTCTTTAAGTAGAGTTTGTTGATTGGAAGCATTGGTGCTCTACCTTATGATTAATAAGCTGATAAGATCCTCCTTGGTAAGCCTTAGCTATGTTAAAAGGGCTTTCCCAATTAGCTTCAAACTTGCCTCCCATCTTATGATGTGCAATAATCGGTCTCCATAGAACTAAAATAAGCTCTCTCACTTGAAAAGCTCTAGGATAGACCAACTTGCTATAAGCTTGAATCATTTTAGCTTTGTACAACTCAGTTTTGGCATGCCCGCAAGCGTCTCTCCTCCGAACCTTCAAGCTCTTCTAACCGCAACTTAGCGTTCTGCTTTATTATGATCTTGATACCAATAACTATCCTTAGTGATGGGAGTTAGACTTTTAATGGTAGAATGACTTTGGATTCATACACTAAGGATAAAGGAGTAGACTGAGTTGGAATTCTACATGTGTTGTGGTAGGCCCACAAAGCTTCAACTAATTGCTCATGCCACTGTCGCTTATTATTGTCGAGTATCTTCTTTAGTAATTAGATGAGAGTTTTATTGAAGGCTTCTTCTAAGCTATTTTCCCTCGGGTAGTTGATGGTAGAATATCTCCAATCTATGATATTTCTTTGGGCAAAGTTGTTGATCTCTTTGAGCATAATTTCCTTCATCCATTTAGAAATGTAGTCAGTAGTAGCTAAGATGAACCAATGACCCTTGGAAGAAGAAGGATTAATCAAACCAACTATGTAAGTACCCTAACACTTGAATGTCTATGAAGGCCAATGTAAGATGTAGAATGTTGGGTGGTTGGTGTGGTACCACACCTTGTATTTTACATTGGTTCCATCTCTAGCTGTATCCATGCAATCTTTGATCATCGATGGCCAGTAGTATCCTAGTCTCTTGATATTGGCTTTCATCTTCAGACTAGATTGGTTGGCTCCACATAATATTGAGTGTACCTCAGTCATGATTATACAAGCTTCGTGCTTGTCTAAACAATATAACAATATATGATCGAAAGACTGCCGGTATAAGACACCATCCATAAGAGCTTAAGAAAGTGCTCTCTACTTCATCTTGTGGGATTGAGAATTCTTATGAGGTAGTTTGTTTTCATTTAGGTAATCCATGAATGGTTGCCTCCAATCTAACTCCTCATCCTTCTTGGCAATGGAAACCTCCCTTTAAGATTGTACTTTTTGATGAGTTCAATATCAATAAGAGATAAGACTTGTCTATTTTGGACCTTTATTGATATGGACTCATCTTCTCGACATGCCAACTCCTTAGCAAGCTTGGCTAAAGTATATGCTACAATGTTCTCTCCAAGAATCATATAAATGGTAACCTTTGGGATTTGGGACAACAACTTTATGGTGTACTTGAGGTAGTGATGAAGCTTGGGCTTTCTAACCTTATAGGACCCAGCGATTTGGTTGATAACTAGCTAAGAACCTCAAAAGATGTTGATGTTCTGGATGATTAGAGTAATGACTAACTCCATACTGGCAGTTAAAGCCTCAGCTTCATTATTAGTGCAAAGATTGGACATATGTTATGAGGATCTCATCACATCACAGTCCAGAGTTAAGAGAACTATTCTTATCCTTGCTTTTCTTTGAATAGTAAATTATGGTTTTTCTCCTCTTTGAGAGGAAGTCGCAGCATCAAAGTACATCTCCCAGTGGTGAATGCATCATCACTAAGCAGAGAGTCAATAATAGTGGGTGCTACTAAGAAATCTGCTAGCACTTGTCCTTTCACCACACGGAGGGGTATAAAGGTAATGTCAAACTATGTGAGGATTATATATCGTCGTGCCAACCATATGGATAATATCGGTTGTGTCATGAGATACTATAGTGAATTGATCCTAGAGATTAAGTTCACCTTAGAGGAAGCATGTAGTGTTGTAGCTTTTGGGATGCAAAGATTAAAGCTAGACAATGCTTCTCAATGGGTGGATAATTAGCATCAATAGGGATTACGACAAATAGGTAAGAGTGTATTTTCCTTCCATCATTATTTGGTCTAATAAAGCACCAAGGGAGTCGTGCAACATAATAGTGTAAAGTATGATCGGCTAACCCGGGATAGGGGCTGCTAGAATTGGTGATATCATCAGGTAATGCTGTCTTCAAAGGCATGTTCACACTTATCATCCCACTTGAACTTGGCTTCCTTTTTGACAAGGGGTTAGATTGGCTGACATCTTCTTGATAAGTTGGTTATAAAGCATCTTAGATACACCAAATGCCATTGGAATGATCTAAGTTGAGTTAAAATTTTAGGGGGTGGAATTTCTAATATCGCCTTGATCTTCCTCGGATCAATTTCAATTCCCTGGTGTTAGACAATAAACCTAAGGAATTTCCCTAAAGCAACTCCGAATGCATACTTCAGGGGGTTCATTTTGAGGTTAAATTATCTTAACTATTCAAAAACTACTCTCAAGTCAAAGAGATGGTCTTCCTTTTCTCTATTTTGGCCTCAAGATCATTGACATAGCACTCAACTTGATGATGAATGAGTTCGTCAAAGATTGGAGTCATAGCCTGCTAGTATGTAGCACTGACATTTTTAAGGCTAAAAGGTATGACCTTATAGCAATAGATTCTAATCGAAGTAGTGTTTCTTTCATCTTCATGGGCCATCTTTATTTAGTTATATATAGATGAGCCATCCATGAAAGATAAGACTGCATGAGATGAGGTAATGTCCACCATCAGCTTTGAAATTGGTAGTGGAAATTCATCTTTTGGACATCCCTTATTTAAATCCATAAAATTGATGCATATGTGAATTTGGCCATTCTTTTCTTAACTAGGACAACACTGGCTAACCAGGTAGGGTATTTTTCTTCCCGGATGAAGCCAGCATCAATCAATCTCTTGACTTCATAAATGAGCTATTATTCTATGTCTAATCGCATACGTTTAGGTACTTGATTGATAGGGTAAGTAGTAGGCTATATTGCTAGTTTATGGACCACTATATTAGGAGCCAATCCATGCATCTCTTCATAACTCCATGCAAAGTAGTCCTTAAACTCAATCAATAGCCTAACTAAGTCATTGGTTTCAATTTCATTCAACAAAGAACTGATGTATGTCCAGCATGGATCTTCTTTAGTTCCTAAGTTGATTTCTTAGAGCTCATGGATGGTTGACTTAATCACTTCTTCAAACTCTGGTGATGCATCTTTGAATTCAAAATCGACAGGATCATTTGAAGTTTCTAAGAACATCTCCTCATATGAGTTAATATGATTTGAAAAGAACATATCATATTTCAAATGATTGGTGATGACTAAGCAGTAATCGTCATCATTGAATGGACCCATTGTACCGAATCCTAGTCTCAGTCTTGATTGAAAGATTTTGCATTTGTTCTTCCATATTCCTTCAAAGTTGTCTTACCTATGCTTTGACCAAGTATGTGGGATAAACCCTTTCTTTGATAAATTATGATCACAATGCAAGTACCAATCGAAAGGTAATTCTATTAAATATTTATATGAATTATCCTTAAGTTCTACATCAACTTCTTGACTTAAGGATGATGCTCCCAGAAAGAACCTCTAAATCTTCACACCTGTGGATGACATAGGGGTTTCATTAACTTCCAAGCCCTCAACTTTTTAAGAGGAAAGTGGGGTTAGAGCTAAGGTTCCCAACTGATGCCTAACTATTTCACATATAGACTTAGATACACTTATGCTTTGCTTTGGAGCTCAATCTTCATCGCTATCTGGCTCAAGTGTCACCTCCAAGGGAATCTACTACTGAGAAGAGCTTGCTGGAGTGTTAACCATATAAGACTCATCCTATGAACTAGATTCTAAGTCTATATGGATAGTAGGTGTACTCCTAGTAGCTGGGAAATATCTTCTATTAGGTGGCCAATAAGAAGATTTTCCACCCCGCCTCACGCCTCTTTCTCCTGGTGCTGGGTGTGTCCTACCCATATGTTTGAATGGAGTAATTAACTGTAGGATAAATCTAATGTCAGGCTCCACTTCCTCCTCTAAGTTTATTTCTACTCCCTTTTATTTTCTTTTTCATTTTCTCTTTTCTTTTCTTTTACTTTTTCTCTTTCTTTTTCTTTCTTTTAAACATTGGCCAAGTTCAGGAGAATAGATTTGTTGATTTTGTGGGAGGTAGTCGCATCCTCATATATGTTGACCTTATGAACTATAAATGGATTTAGATCTTCTTTGACATAGTAGAGGATCCCACCTCTCATGAACTTCATATACTAATGTAGAGAGGATGAAATTATGTTGTTCTCATGTATCCATGGTTTCCCAAGCAAAGTGTTGAATGATGTATCTAAGTCTATAATGTGAAACTTGGCTTTGGTCTTCCAATCATCTATCTCCAAGGGCAACACTATGGAGCCTAAGGCATGTTGACCTCAGTTTTGGAGTGCAGATTCAACCTTCCCATCTTAAACTTAGAAGTCTTCTAGACACTAAGACTTCCCTAGTCATAAGACACTTCTAATAATTAGGTAAACACTTAACCTAAGCCTAAATACTTAGTAGGGTTAGCCATATGATTAAGTTATGCCATAGGGATTAGGATAATCAACCTACCCTACAACCCAAATCCAATCCATGTTCACCTTCTCAAGCCAAACCTCAAGTTCAATTGCAACATCAAATTCAAATCCAAATCCAAAACTAAATGATTGAAGCCCATGATCAAATCCAAACTTGAAACCCTTCCTAAGCCATATGGCCTATCCCATGGACTTAGCCAAATCTTAATCCAAATCAATCCAAAATCAATTGATTTTCTCATAATCAATTTATACCTTCAATCATCTTCTAAATAAAATTCAAATCTACATTCAAATGATCAAAACTAAATCAAACTAAATAAAATAAAATCAAAACCCTTCCTAAGACATATGATTGATTTTTAGGTTTTA
The DNA here is from genome assembly GCA_021442155.1 of Cymbidium sinense. NCBI lineage: Eukaryota > Viridiplantae > Streptophyta > Magnoliopsida > Asparagales > Orchidaceae > Cymbidium > Cymbidium sinense. The sequence goes on along the minus strand of CM038214.1, from coordinate 372,527,440 downwards.
TTTTTTAGCTTAGGTTTAATTTTATTTTTAGTTTATTTTATTTTATTTATTTTAGGTTTAAGTTTAGTTTATTTTAGGCTTAGGTTTAGGTTTTATTTATTTTAGTTTAGTTTATTTTAGTTTAGGTTTAGGTTTATTTTATTTTTATTTTAGGTTTAGGTTTTTCTTTAGTTTAGGGCATATGTTTTATTTTATTTTTATTTTATGTTTTATTTTTACATTTATTGTTTAGGTTTAGGTTTTCATTTAGTTTTTAATTAAATTTATTTTAGGTTTGTTCTAATTTTATTTAAGTTTTTTTTTTTTTTTAGTTTAGTTTATGTTTTTATTTATTTTATTTTATTTTAGTTTTTATTTTTTATTTTATTTTATTTCTAGGTTTAAGTTGAGGTTTAGGTCTAGGTTTAGGTTTTAGTTTATGTTTTTATTTTATTTTATTATTTTATTTTATTTTGTTTTGATTTTTTATTTATTTTATTTTTATGTTTTATTTAGTTTAGGTTTAGGTTTTAGCTTTTTATGGTTTATGGTTTGGGTTAGTTTAGGGTTTAGGGTTTTTTTTTGGCTTAATGAGCCTCATGTTCAATCCGATCAATTTTGATTATAACAAACGAATGCTTGGATGTTCTAATGAATGTTTTTATGTATTTCAAATATATCAATTGCTAACTACATATCCAATACATCTCATAATATGTTTGAGGAAATTGCAAGAGTAGAAGAATGAAAGATAGATCAAATTGGATAAATGAAGCTGAAAATATAATATTTTAGGTTATATGCATTTATTCATTGGCATGAATCAATTTGCTTACAACTTAACATATTATTTTAATGAGGTTAATTTATATAAATCTCTATCTAATTAACATTCAATTATATGTTTCATACATAGCATTTGAATTGTCAAAATAATAAATGATAATGACTATTAAGTGTAATTATTTTATTTACTTAATATAATTAAATATTTTCATTTATAATTTGATGGTTATATGATAACTAACATATGTATGATTATATATAAATTATATCATAATATTTAAATGTCAAATGTCAAAATTAACAAAAATATATGAAATTTTGTATTTTAGCCAAAGTCATTTTATATTCAAGGAATTTATATCTGATTTCATCTCCAATGGATTCCTTGGATGTTTTCCTTTAATTTAATAGGTCACATGACCCCCATTTGATTACTTTGAATATATTATGAGCCATATTTGATTTTTTTTTACTTGCCCATGTGAATAGCTGAATTTTGGCTACTTTAATTTAATATTTATTTAATATAAATTATATTTTTATTGAATATTAAATTATCACATGATAGCATGAGGTTAGAATAATATATTTTTTTGAAATAATTCAAAATGACCTTCTTGCCTATAAATAACCCTCATCCTCTTCATGAAAGCATTCCTCATTCAAAATTCAAAATCCCTCCAGTAAATCTAAGAGAAAATTTCTTAAATTTTCTTTCCAAGTGTTCTCCAAATATTGCAAGATCAAATCCTTGGTTTGGAAGCTTCAATATCTTCAACTAAGCAAGCTTTCTCAAATTACTTGAGTTTGTTTTTTTGATCTTAATCCTTTTTAGTTGTTCATGCTATTTTCACCATCTATTTATTCTTTCTAATTTATACTTTTTGGTGGATTAGTCTTTGGACATTATTTTTCACATCAAAGTTTCTCAATCATCTGTTTGTAAAAAACTCTTGTGATAGTTTGTAGGATCTATTTCAACTTGTTGAAATTTTTAACTTCCTACAAATTTCTTTTGGTTTCTTGAAATATTTCATCATTAATCTCATTTTGAAAGATCATTTATTCTTAGATTTTTTTAGAAGTATATTTTAAGCATTTTAAATTAAATTATTATGCTGAAATTATTTTCATATTTATTTGATCTCTCTTTTTAATTAAAAGCTTACTAGCCTACTTAGATCTATCATATACTCATTTTATTTAAGTATTTTGTGATCATTAGCTTTAATTGAAAGAATCTTCTTGGTTAAAATAAAATAAATTATTCCTTGCTGAAATTTATTTTATTATGCAAAAGAATATTGTGAATTCATTTTGAAATAATTTTTATATTAGTCTACAAATTGTAATAACATAAACATCTTAGTAAGATTACTTTAAGATATTTATTTTATTATTTCTAATCAATATTAAGTGAGCATTTTATCTTGCCAAAATTTTTTAAGTGATCATTTGTAAGTTGTGAGATCATTTTTTGAATTGGATTGCTTGGTATATTTGTGAGAGATTTATTTTATCAAAATTTATTATTTTGTATTTTTCTTTTGTCTTGTAAAATTTATATTGGGGTTATGCACTTTGTAGGAGAGTACATATTATTGTAGGGGTTGTACTTGCCCCGTTATAGGAGAGTACTATTTGTAAGCTATTTTTACATTTAGTGGATTCCTAGCTAGGTGTGGCTAGGCATGGACGTAGGCTGGTTTTGAGGTTTGGCCGAACCACGTAAAAATTGTGTGCCTATTGTCTCTCTTTACTTTACTGTACTTTATTTTTGCTGCATTAAGAATTGTATCCTCTCATTATAAAATCAAAAATTAATTTTCTACTAAAAATTAAAATTTAAGTTTTAAAATTTTCAATATCACCCAATTCTCCCCCTTCTTGGGTCTGGTGACTCCTGATTAGTATGAACTAGGCTCTTTTTATTAACATCAAGAGTTGATCTTTTCACCATGGCACAAGGTTTCCCAAAGGGTTCACTACCGGAGGGACAATCCACTCATAGACCTCCACTTTTTTAGATAGTGTACCATTTGATTATTGGAAAAATAGAATTAGTACATTTTAAGAGGTCAAGATGCATGTGGTATATGTTGACACATCAATATCATACACCCACGGTAGAAGTAAATGGAATTAAAGTAGAAAACCTTTTGAGGAATGGTCTAGGTAAAGAGAACTTGATGCTAAATGGGGCTTGTAATACTTTACATTGTGCTTTATTACCGATGATTACATGAAAATTTCTATGTTAAGTACAACAAAAGAAATATGGGATAAACTCATTATAACTTATGAAGGAACTAATGAAGTTAAAGATGCTCACATAAATAGACTTGTTCATGAATATGAGTTATTTCATATGTCTCCTTCTAAATCTATTTCTGATATGTATACTAGATTCATGAAAATAATTAACACATTGCATTCTCTTGGAAAACATATAGGAATCAAGACTTAGTCTATAAGATTCTTAGATGTCTTCCAAAAGAATGGGAAGCTAAAAATATTAGTGAAGGTATGGATTTATCTACTTATCCACTTGATCGACTTTTGGGTTCTTTGATAGCACATGAACAGTTATTGCTCAAAGGGATAAGATGGATAACTCAACAAAAAGGGAGAGAAAGGAAAAGCCATTGCATTACAAGTTGATGATAGTGATGAGCATAACATCTCAAGCTCGATGGTGATAGTGATGAGGTGGTCATGCTATCCAAAAGGCTTGGGAACTTGCTAAGGAAAAGAATCAAAGGTATAAAAATTCTAAAACTATAAATTTCAAACTAAAAAATTTCCTATGTGAGGGATCATTTGCTACCATTGTAAAAAGCCTGGACACATAAGAGGTGATTGTCCAGAACTTGCTGAATCAAAGAAGAAAGAGATTGATGTGAAAAGAAGAAAAAATATGAAGGAGAAAAAGTACCATAAGAAGAAGAAGAAGAAGATGGCTTTATGGGCCAATCCAGATTCAAATGAATCAAGTACTTGCTCATCCGATGAAGAGGTCAACATATGTCTTATGGCAAATGGAGAATCTGACTCAGATTCTCAAGAGATATGTAATGATATATCTTATGATGAATTAGATGATGCTTTTAATGATTTAGTTATTGAATATAAAAAAATTAAAAGGAAAATACAAAACCTTAGAAAAAATATAAAAATTTAGATATGCATTTTTGTGATTTTAAAAATGAATGTAATAATTTAAAAAGTAAAAATACTTATTTATTAAATCGTTTCTTACTTGTATGTAAACTTGAAAGAGAGAATATCTTGTTAAAAGTAATATTAGAATTATGTTTGAAATCACAAGTTCATTATAATACTTCATCAAGAAAACATTTAATAGAAATTATTTGCATCATACACATCCCACTCATATACCTTATAATTATCGTGCTAAGTCATATGCAAACACTAATGTTTGGTGCAACTATTGTGATAGAAAAGGGCATATTTCATTTGATTACTATGCACGTAAATTACAAAGTACTAAGCAATCATCTTATGTATGGGTACCAAAAGGTACAAGCACTACACAAACCACGCATGCTAGATATCTTGCTTCAAATATAGAATGTGGACCCAAACATGTTTGGGTTCCAAAAGTTAACATGTGAGTTTCTTTTGTAGGAATGCCTTCAAAGCAAAATCAAAGAAGGCATGTGGTACTTGGATAGTGGATGTTCAAGACATATGATGGGAGATAAAGATAAATTTTCAACTTTAGAATCAAGTGATGGAGGATTTGTTACATATGGAGATAATGCAAAGAGAAAGATCATTGGCATTGGTTGTATTTGTAAGAATTCTATCACTTTAGATAAAGTTTTTCTAGTAGAAGGATTAAAACATAATTTAATTTCTATTACTCAATTATGTGATAAAGGTTTGAATGTAGTATTCCATGCATCATGTTGCATTACAAAAAATAATGAAAATGTTTTGTTAGTAGGACAAAGATATAAAAATATTTATGTCATTGATTTAGATAGCTTTCATGATGTGAATTTGAATTTACTTTATTTTAAAAGCACTCATGATGATATATGGTTATGGCATAGGAGACTATGTCATATTAACATGCACACACTTAATAAAATTGCCAAACTTGATTTTGTAGTTGGATTGCCTAAATTAAATTTTCATTCAAACTATGTTTGTGATGCATGTATTCATGGTAAGCATTTTAGAAGCTCATTTAAAAGTAAAAATATTGTTTCTACTTCTAGACCTCTAGAATTATTGCACATGGATTTATTTGGTCTGATTAGCACCACTAGCTTAGGTGGAAAAAATTATGGTTTTGTGATTGTTGATGATTTCTCTAGATATACTTGGGTTTTATTTGTAACTTACAAGGATGATGTTTTTGGTGAGTTTAGAAAGTTTTCTAAATATATTCAAAGAGAACAAGGCCTTTTGATTAATAGGGTTCAAACTGATCATGGTGGCGAATTTGAAAATAAATTATTTGAGGATTATTATGATGAACATGGGATTAGACATAATTTTTTACACCTAGAACTCCCAACAAAATGGAGTAGTAGAGAAAAATAGATTATTAATTGAATTAAGTAGATCTATGCTTGATGAGTATAAATTGCCAAAATATTTTTTGGGCGAATATCTGCATGTTATGTGATGAATAGGATCTATTTTAGACCAATTTTGAAGAAGACACCCTATGAATTGTTTTTTTGAAAGAAGAAGCCTAAGACTGAACACTTTCATGTATTTGGATGTAAATGCTTTATTTTGAATAATGGAAAAGATCATTTAGGTAAGTTTGATTGCAAATCGATGATGGTATTTTCTTAGGATACTCTCTTTTTAGTAGAGCTTATAGAGTTTACAATAAAATAAAAATGATTGTAGAAGAATCAATACATGTTATTTTTTATGATACTTTAATTGATCCTATTAGAAATGAAGTGATTGATGAAGAGATTGATAATTTTAAGAAAATATCTTTAGAAGATAATATGGATGATTCATTGCCTAAGAATGGAAATATAATAAAAATCATCCAAAGGAACTAATTATAGGAGATCCTTCAAAAGGAGTTATGACTAGAAGACATAGTAGAGAGGTTGTAGATCATTCCATTTTTATCTGAGGTTGAACCTAAAAATTTAGAAGAAGCATTAAATGATAATTTTTGGATTATTACTATGGAAGAGGAGTTGAATCAATTTGTAAGAAATGATGTTTGGGAATTAGTCCCAAGACCCCAAGATCAAAATTTCATTGGAACAAAATGGATCTTTAGGAATAAGCTATATGATTCAGGTTGTATTGTTAGAAATAAAGCTAGGTTAGTTGCACAAGGGTACACACAAGTTGAAGGTATAGATTTTGAAGAATCTTTTGCACCGTAGCAAGACTAGAAGCTATCGTTACTCCTTGCTTATGCTTATTTTAGAAATTTTAAACTTTTTCAAATGGATGTCAAAGTGCATTTTGAATGGATTTATTGACCAAAATGTATTTGTAGAGAAACCACCTAGATTTGAGAGCCTTGATTGTCCAAATCATGTGTATAAATTAAAGAAAGCCTTATATGGTTTAAAATAGGCTCCTCGTGCTTGGTATGATAGGTTAAGTAACTTTTTGATAGATCATGGATTTAGAAAGGGTAGAGTAGATACCACCTTATTCCTTAAGAGCATAGATGATGATTTGATTGTGGTACAAGTGTATGTAGATGATATATTATTTGGAAGTACAAATTAATCTTTATGCCATGAGTTCTCATCTTTGATGTCTAAAGAGTTTGAAATGAGTATGATGGGAGAACTTAATTTTTGTTAGGTCTTCAAGTGAAACAAGAAAATGGCACATTCATTTATCAAACTAAGTATACAAATGAATTGCTTGAGAGGTTTGACATGAAAAGATTTAAATCTAGTAAAACTCCTATGAGCCCATCTACAAAATTGGATTTAGATGAATTAGGAAAATATGTTGATCAAAAACTTTATAGGAGTATGATAGGTTCACTTTTATACCTTGCTGCTAGTAGGCCTAATATTATGTTTGATGATTGTTTGTGTGCTCATTTTTAGGCCAACCCGAAAGAATCTCATTTAATAACAGTCAAGCGTATCTTTTGGTATTTGATAGGCACTACTAGGTTAGGTTTATGGTATCCTAAAATTCTTTATCATGTGATTTGGTTGCTTATTCGATGCTTTATTTTGCGATGCAAAGTAGATAAAAAAAAAACACATTTGGCACAAGTCATTTTTTAGGATCATCACTTGTGTCTTGGTCATCTAGGAAACAAAATTTTATAGCTTTATCCACTTTGAGGTACATACATAGCTATGTTGTGTTGCTCAGGTCCTTTGGTAAAAGCAATAATTAGAAGATTTTAGAATTAAGTAAGATCACATTCTAGTTCAGTGTGACCATACTAGAGCTATTAGTTTGACTAAAAATCCTATCCAACACTCATGAACCAAGCATATAGAAATTAGACATCATTTTATTAGGGATCATGTTTTGAAAGGTCATGTTAATATTAATTTCATTAGTCGATATACAAATTGAGATATTTTTACAAAACCCTTACTAGAAGAACATTTTTTGTACTTTAAGACGATGCTTGGAATGGTAGATCCTAATATTTAAAATTGTATGTAGCTTGTTCTCACTTTTGATGTTGTCAAAAGGGGAGAAGAGTAAAATGTTGGTTAGTATTAAGTCTATTTATGCATACATTTTTGGGGAGCAACATTATTCATCTCTTGTGCATAAATTTTTTTAGAAGAGAATTTTTTTCAAAAACTATGATGAAAGGTCAATTTGCACCTTCATCAAAATCAATACCCAACATTAGTTTATCATCATCAAAAAAGGGGAGATTGTTGGCTTAATGGGCCTCAAGTTCAATCCGATCAATTTTGATGATAACAAATGAATGCTTAGATGTTCTAATGAATGTTTTTATGTATTTCAGATATATTAATTGCTAACTACATATTCAATACATCTCATAATATGTTTGAGGAAATTGCAAGAAGAAGAATGAAAGATAGATCAAATTGGATAAATGAAGCTCAAAATATAATATTTTAGGTTATATGAATTTATTCATTGGCATGAATCAATTTGCTCACAACTTAACATATTATATTATTTTAATGAGGTTAATTTATATAAATCTCTATCTAATTAACATTCAATTATATGTTTCATACATAGCATTTGAATTGTCAAAATAATAAATGATAATGACTATTAAGTGTAATTATTTTATTTACTTAATATAATTAAATATTTTAATTTAATTTGATGGTTATATGATAACTAACATATGTATGATTATATATAAATTATATCATAATATTTAAATGTCACATGTCAAAATTAACAAAAATATATGAAATTTTGTATTTTAGCCAAAGTCATTTTATAATCAATGAATTTCTATATGATTTCATCTCCAATGGATTCCTTGGATTTTTCCTTTAATTTGATAGGTACATGACCCAAGTTTGATTAAAATTGAATTTATTATGACTTTTCAAACATTAGCTGATTTTAATAATGAATGCATGCTACATGCTTTGAATATATTAAGAGCCATATTTGATTATTTTTTACTTGCCCATGTGAATAGCCAAATTTTGGCTGCTTTAATTTAATATTTATTTAATATAAATTATATTTTTATTCAATATTAAATTATCACATGATAGCATGAGGTTAGAATAATATATTTTTTGAAATAATTCAAAATGACCTTCTTGCCTATAAATAGCCCTCATCCTCTTCATGAAAGCATTCCTCATTCAAAATTCAAAATCCATCCAGCAAATCTAAGAGAAAATTTCTTAGATTTTCCTTCCAAGTGTTCTCCAAATATTGCAAGATCAAATCCTTGGTTTGGAAGCTTCAACATCTTCAACTAAGCAAGCTTTCTCAAATTACTTGAGTTTGTTTTCTTGATCTTAATTCTTTTAGTTGTTCATGCTATTTTCACCATCTATTTATTCTTTCTAATTTATACTTTTTGGTGGATTAGTCTTTGGACATTGTTTTTCACATCAAAGTTTCTCAATCATCTTTTTGTGAAAAAGTCTTGTGACTGTTTGTAAGATCTATTTTGACTTGTTGAAATTTTTAACTTCCTACAAATTTCTTTTGGTTTCTTGAAATATTTCATCATTAATCTCATTTTGAAAGATCATTTATTCTTAGATTTATTTTAGAAGTATATTTTAAGCATTTTAAATTAAATTATTATGCTGAAATTATTTTCATATTTGCTAGATCTCTCTTTTTAATTAAAAGCTTGCTAGCCTACTTAGATCTATCATATACTCATTTTATTTAAGTATTTTGTGATCATTAGATTTAATTGAAAGAATTTTTTTGTTAAATTAAAATAAATTATTCCTTGCTGAAATTTATTTTATTGTGCAAAAGAATATTGTGAATTCATTTTGAAATAATTTTTATATTAGTCTACAAATTGTAATAACATAAACATCTTAGTAAGATCACTTTAAGATATTTATTTTATTATTTCTTATTAATATTAAGTGAGCATTTTATCTTGCAAAATTTTTTAAGTGATCATTTGTAAGTTGTGAGATAATTTTTTGATTTGGATAGCTTGGTATAATTGTGAGAGATTTATTTTATCAAAATTTATTTTGTATTTGTATTTTCTTTTGTGTAAAATTTATATTGGGGTTGTACTCGCCTTTGTAGGAGAGTACATATTATTATAGGTTGTACTTGCCCCGTTATAGAGAGTACTATTTGTAAGCTATTTTTGCATTTAGTGGATTCCTAGCTAGGGGTGGCTAGCGTGGATGTATTTGAGGTTTGGTAAACCATAAAAATTGTGTACTATTGTCTCTCTTTACTTTACTTGTACTTTATTTTCTACATTAAGAATTGTATCTCATTATAAAATCAAAATTAATTTTCTACTAAAAATTAAAATTTAAGATTTAAGTTTTAAAATTTTCAATATCTTCACCTCTTGGGTCAATAGTGACTCACATTTTTGGGTTTAGGGTTTTAGGGTTTAGGGTTTAGGGTTTAGGGTTTAGGGTTTAGGGTTTAGAGTTTAGGGTTTAGGGTTTAGGGTTTAGGGTTTAGGTTTTAGGTTTAGGTTCAAGTTTTAGTTTAGGGTTTAGGGTTTTTGTTTTTTAATAATAGAGAACAAATTCAGATTTAACATTTCATCATTTTGTTTATTTAATTTATTTTTTATTTTTTTAGTTTATTCTATTTTTTATTTTTATTTATGTTTATTTTTATTTTAGGTTTATTTATTTTAGCTTAGGTTTTTTATTTCAATTTATTTTTTAGGTTTAGGTTTAGAATTATTTTTTAGTTGAGTTTTAGTTTTATTTTATTTTAAGGTTTAGGTTATATTTTTTATTTTAGCTTTAAGTTTATTTTTATTTTATTTTTTTAGGTTTAGCTTTTAGGTATTTATTTTAGGTTTATTTTTAGGTTTTATTTTTTAGTTTATGTTTAGGTTTATTTTTAATTTATTTTATTTTATTTAGTTTAGGGTTTGGTTTAGTTTATTTTAGGTTTAGTTTAATTTATTTTGTTTATTTTATTTTTATTTTAGGTTTAGGGTTCTTTTAGTTCTGATTTAGGTTTTATTTTTTTATTTAGTTTATATTATATTTTAGGTTTATTTTAGGCTTATTTTAATTTTATTTTAGGTTTTGTTTTTATTTTATTTAGGTTTTTTATTCAATGGTTTATTTTATTCTTTTAGTTTAGTTTAGGTTTTAATTTATTTTTTTTGTTTATTTTTATTAGTTTATTTTATTTTTCTATTTAGGTTTATATTTTAGTTTAGGTTTTTATTTTATTTTATTTTATTATTTAATTTAAGTTTAAATTTTTTAAATTTCTTTTTATTTTTAGGTTTTATTTAGTTTAGGTTTAGGTTTTATGTTTTGGGTTTAGGTTTAGGGTTTAGTTTTATTGTTTAGGGTTTTAAATTCAGGTTTAGGTTTTAGTTTAGGGTTAGTCAAGGTTTAGGATTTTGGTTTTGGTTTGGTGGCTTAGGGTTTATTTTAAGGTTTATGGTTTATAGTTTAGTTTAGGCCAGGTTTTGGTTTTAAGGTTTTAATTTGGTTTAGGGTTGGGGTTTAGGGTTTAGTTTTGTTTTAGGGTTTAGGGTTTAGGGTTTAGTGTTGTAGTTTAGGATTTAGTAGGTTTAGGGTTTAGAGTTTTAGGTTTAGGGTTAGTTTTAGGGTTTAGGGTTAGGGTTTGTTTTTTTTTTTATTTTTATTTTTTTAAAATTAAGTAAATTGGTAGGTTTAAGTTTATTTAGTTTATTTTTTTATATAATTTAGTTTATTTTTTATTTTGGTTTATTTATTTTTTAATTTAGTTGGGTTTATTTATTTTAGGTTTATTTATTTTAGTTTATTTTTTAGGTTTAGGTTTAGGTTTTATTAAATTTAGTGTGGTTTAATTAGTTTTGGTGTAGGTTTATTTTATTTTTATTCTAGATTTAGGTTTTTTTTAGCTTAGGGTTTAGGTTTTATTATTTATTTATTTTTAGGTTTTATTTTTAGGTTTTTGTTTAGGTATAGGTTTTGATTTAGTTTTTTATTTATTTTAATTTTAGGTTTAGTTTTTATTTTATTTGGCTTTTTTACTTTTTTAGTTCAGTTTAGTTTTTATTTATTATTTTATTTTCTTTTTATGTTTAGGTTTAGGTTTAGGTTTTAGTTTATGTTTTTATTTTATTTTATTTTTTATTTTATTTTGGTTTATATTTCTTATTTATTTTATTTTTAGGGTTTATTTAGTTTAGGTTTAGTTTTAATATTTTTAGGGGTTAGGATTTAGGGTTTAGGGTTTAAGGTTTAGGGTTAGTTTAGGGCTTAGGGCTTAGGGTTTTTTTTGTGTTTAGGGTTTAGGGTTTATGGTTTAGGGTTTATGCTTAAGGGTTTAGGTTTTATGGATTTTAGGGTTTAGGGTTTAAGGTATAAAGTTTAGGTTTTATGGTTCAAGTTTTAGTTTAGGATTTAGGGTTTTTGTTTTTGTTTTCTTCTTAATAGAGAACAAATTCAGATTCAACATTTCTTCTTTCGTTTATTTAATTTATTTTTTATATTTTTTTATTCATTTTAATTAAATTTATTTATTTTTTATTTATGTTTATTTTTTATTTTTATTTAGTTTAGTTTATTTATTTTAAGTTTATTTATTTTAGTTTAGGTTTTTTATTTTAGTTTATCTTTTAAGTTTAGATTTAGCTTTAGGTTTAGGTTTATTTTTTAGTTGAGTTTTATTTTTATTTTATTTTTTAGGTTTAGGTTATATTTTTAATTTTAGGTTTAGGTTTAGTTTTTTATTTTATTTTATTAGGTTTAGGTTTTAGGTTTTTATTTTAGGTTTACTTTTAGGTTTTAATTTTTAGTTTATGTTTTATGTTTATTTTTAGTTTATTTTATTTTATTTAGTTTAGGGTTTAGGTTTAGTCTATTTTAAGTTTAGGTTTAGGCTTTATTTATTTTAGTTTAGGTTTATGTTTATTTTATTTTATTTTTATTTTAGGTTTATTTTTTCTTTTTGTTTAGGGTTTAGGTTTTATTTTTTATTTATTTTTTATGTTATTTTTAGGTTTATGTTTTAGGTTTAGGTTTTTATTTTATTTTATTTTAGGTTTATTTTATTTTTATTTTACGTTTAGTTTTTGTTTTATTTAAGTTTTTTATTCATAGGTTTATTTTATTTTTTAGTTTAGTTTAGGTTTTTTTGTTTTATTTTAATTTATTTTTATTAGTTTATTTTATTTTATTTTATTTTTAGGTTTAGGTTTAGGTTTTAGTTTAGGTTTTTATTTTATTCTATTTTTTATTTAATTTAGGTTTAGGTTTTTTTATTTATTTTATTTTTAGGCTTTATTTAGTTTAGGTTTAGATCTTTAGGCTTTTAGGGTTTAGGGTTTAGGGCTTAGGATATCTGGTTTAGGGTTTTATGGTTTAGAGTTTTAGGGTTAGGGTTCAGGGTTTAGTGTTCAGGCTTTACAGTTTACGGTTTTTAGGGTTTAGTGTTTAAGGTTTAAGGTTAGCTTAGGGTTTAGTGTTAGTTTAGGGTTTAGGCTTTAAGGTTTAGGGTTTAGGCTTTAGGGTTTAGGGGTTTTAGGGTTTAAGAATTAGGGTTTAGGATTAGTTTAGGGCTTAGTGTTTAGGGTTTATGGTTTAGGATTTAGGGTTTGGGTTAGGGCTTAGGGTTTAGGGTTTAGGGATTTTTAGGGTATAAGGTTTAAGGTATAAGGTTTTGGGTTTTGGGTTTAGGTTTTGGGTTTCAGTTTAGGTTTAGGTTTGTGGAGGTTTAAAGTTTAGGCTTTCAGGTTAGTTTTACGGATTAATGTTTAGGGTTAGAGTTTTATTTATTATTTTTTTTATTTTTTTATTTTTTTTAAATTAATTAAAGTTTTACTTTTAGGTTTATTTAGTTTATTTTTTATTTATTTTAGTTTATTTATATTTTTACTTAGTTTAGTTTATTTATTTTAGTTAATTTTTTTTATTTTAATATCTTATTTAGGTTTAAGTTTAGGTTTATTTTTTAGTTTAGATTTATTTTTATTTTATTTTTTAGATTTAGGTATTATTTTTTATTTTTAGGTTTAGGTTTAGGTTTTTTTATTAGGTTTAGGTTTAGGTTTTAATTTTAGGTTTCTTTTTAGGTTTTTTTTTTTTGTTTAGGTTTAAGTTTATTTTTAGTTTATTTTATTTTATTTAGTTTAGGTTTAGGTTTTATTTATTTTAATTTAGTTTATTTTAGTATATGTTTAAGTTTATTTTATTTTTATTTTAGGTTTAGGTTTTTTTTAGTTTAGGGTTTAGGTTTTATTTTTTATTTATTTTTAGGTTTTACTTTTTTTTGTTTATTGCTTAGGTTTAGGTTTTTATTTTTTTACATTCAACGATGAAGACTTACTCCTAGGGACGACTAAGCACAACCGCCTCTTTACATTATAGTGGATGTTGGCAGATACAGGCTATCCAGAGTTTTGGTTGACCCAAGTGTATTAATCAACATTATGAGTCTAAGAACCCTTGCCTACTTGAGGATCGACATCTCCAAACTCCAAAAAGAAAGGATGATGTTGAGAGGATTCAATGAACAAGGAGAGAGGGAATTGTGGTGTTTATTTTTGGATGTATGGGGGGGGGGGGAGGGGACACCACGCAGATCATAGGGGGGTACTTTTTGAGGTGATTAGGTACATCATTGAGGTATGATGTACTATCTCGAAAGATAGAGGCAACACCCAACAATGGACCTAATCACGTTGTAAGGACTCCTAAGGCATGATGGGTCTTCGAATGTACCTGAGATTTTTTTCCTACTTTACATGGATGAATAAAGTAGGGTTAATATTAAACCAGGTTCTTGAGTTTCCTATGGAGGTAAACCTTCATAATAAATTACATCTTAAGAAATGAAATTTCCTAAGAATACTCTCAATTAAAGTAGATAATTATCATCTCCAAAGATTTCAAACTTAGACTATCAAAGGATTTGTTGTATTTGGAAAATCAATTGGGAAAGTTCAAGGAGAAGACTTATTTTGGAATCCAAATGAAATAAGTAGGAAATGCTCATGATACTAGGAAGCCTAGTGAGCATTCCCATATATCCTATGGTTTGGCTTTATAATTTTGAAGTTGAGGAGATTTATATGTTTTGAGTTGAAATTTAATTAGATTACTAGGGCTTATAATCACCAACACAAGGTTGAGAATGCCTAAGAGGTGAGGATTTATGCTCGTAGCCCAAAGGAAATAGCTATCTCAGATCCTAAATCTAGGGAGCTTTAGTATGAGCTAAAGCATGACTTAAATCTAAGCGACAGTGGACATAAGGGTTTACCTCCATAAGAGAGAATAAATTGTCCGACTTACGGACTTATAACGCCAGGTGGCCTAAGTCCTCCTATGATTTTAAAACCATATAGTATGGTCTTATGAATTGCAAGATAGCTAGGGTAGTTATTTAATTAGAAAGAGACAAAAGTCTTAAACACACTCCCTATGAGACTATCACACTCCCTAAGAGACTAGAGCATGAGTGGTATGAGCATATGACTTAATCTATAGATGCAAAATCTTTTCAAATTTTATTTCATTTTAGACACATAATTTTTATAGAGGTTTTAGGATTTCTTATGCCTAAATTCATGATGAAATAGGTTATAAGTCAAATCAGGTAGAAGAAGGTGTTCTCCACCATAAGGGATGCCCTCATAGGTCAAGCATTCATTTATCATGAAAGTATGGAGATCCTTCATGTTCAAGAGAGAAAGAATATGCATGCATGATGTGAAGCATACAACCATAAAACTAAGGGTTTGCTAAATCTTTTAATTATCTTATTTAGGTCTTAGGCTTTATGATGAGGTTATGAGTTGTTTAAAATTTAGTTATGAGTGATTAGTTGGGTAAAAAAGTTATTTTTATCCTAAGAGCCTAATCGTATCCAAGCCACACATTAAAGCATCAATCATTTAAGAAACTATGAAAAGCATGTCGTGTTAATGCACAATGTAAACTTAACATCAAATAATTATATAAAGTATCGTAAAAAAATAAAAGGCCGGTATGAGTACCTACAACCCAAGATAGAAAAGATGGCTAGTCGAGCTCTACCCTTATACAACCTGGAATATGAAAGAATAATTATAATGGTATTAAATGCTATGGGGGTCTTCTTTCTTCATTTCTCCATTTCTGATTTGGTTCCTTCTTTGAGTTGGATGGTGCTTGCTTCAATGGCATCACGGGGCACCCCAGGATAAAGCCACTGCTCATCCTAATCCCCATAGCACTAATCCTAATTCCTATTACAAAAATTACATTTATGTGGGAAAAGTAAATCTAACTACACCTGCAAAATATAGGTTAGCTAAATATACATATAATCCTGAGCAATTGTATTTATAATTTGGACTTAGCACTCTACACATGGGTAACTAAGCCCACTGTCCTAACTTGGATTATGCTTAAAGATTTAAGCAACCTACAAAAAAAGCATTCACATTTATTTTTAAGTATCCCTTAAGCATAATCCCCTCAAGAAAATGATTAGGCTAATATTGGCCTATCATCCAGTCTATGAAGCATACACCCTAACATCCATTCTAAAATAATACATCATAAAACAAAACATACATCACATCATACACTGTCCTAACTTAGAGTTAGAAGTGGTGACTTAATCTTAATGTGTGTATTAAAGCTTTATGTGGTAAGTATTGTTAGGCATTAGTGTTGTATTTTCTAAGTGTAGAAGGATTCAATTTAAAATGAATGGTTGAATTCACTTGAAGTAGTTTAATTGATTTGAGAATTTTAATTTGTGTTTTCTTTTGTTTCATTTGATTACACTTAGCAACTAAGTGTTATTAAGAGAGGAAAAGAGAATTGTCCTCTTTCATCCCTACCTTAAGTCACTTTCTAAAGTATATTAATTTGATTTAGTTCTCTTTAGTGAATGGCTTAATAAATAATTTAATTAATCCTAAGTATTGGTTCACTTTAAAAAATCCTATTCAAAATAAAAGGCATCTTAAGATTAATTTAATTGAATTATACCAGATGACATATATTAAATCATTTCTTTCCATCATATGTAACACGCATATGATTTAATACTAAGTGTATCTATACATGCAACATATTTTAGCACACTTAAATGATGAATAAATGTTTATGTTTAGAATTTATATTTAATTTGATTGAATTATTTAAACATATTAATTTAAAACTTTATCCAAATTCTTGTACCAAAAGGACATAAGAATGAAATTAAATAGGCATATGTTATTGTTAAACTAGGAAAGTGAGGTATTGGAGCTAGCTAAAGCCTCATATGCTTAGGAAGTCTAGACTATAAACTTGCTTTTCTTTGATACACATGGATGTATACATAAATGAGGGAAAGAAAACCATGCAAAGATTGTATATTTTTTTATTAAATCATTTATATATATTAATTAAAGCTCTATCCAAATTCTAATGTTGAAATACATAAGAATGAAATCAAATGGGTATGTGTCATTGTTAAACCAGAGATGTGAGCTAATCAAATGACCTCCTTGAGGCTAGCTAAAGCCTCGTGTACCCGAGATGTCTAGACTATATACCCATTACCATTCAATCTTATATAAATCAACACATGAATAGAGAAAAGAAAACTCAATATTCATACACTTAAGCTATAAGAACATCCATTTCTTATGTATTTATAACTAGCATCATAGCAGATATTATTATTCATTTATAAGCTTTTGAAAATTACTTTTGGATTTAATAGTGATAATAGCAATGCATATATTAAATTAAATCAGCATATGCAAGCATACATAAAGGAAATATATTTTATTTTACTTGATTTTAAGAAAAATGGATGCATGAATTCAAATGACTTACCAAATTTAACATGATTGGAAAGAGTACAATCAAATATAAGCATGTGATTCATTCAATCAAACTATCTTAAGGACAATCAAATCAAATAAGATGATTTAAAGAAAACCAAAGCTTCTTTATTAATTAAGTTTTGGATTTGATTTGATTTAAAGAGGAGAAGAGAAATCATCACTTTCTATTTTATACACATTCCCACATTAGTGATTTTATTTAAGTTAAGGAAATGTAATTAAGTTGATTTTATGGGTTAATTAAGTTTATCCCTTAATTAGATGAATTAATTACCCTTACCTATGTTATCATAAATTAATTAACTAAATAATTATGAGCCAACATGATATGCATGGAAAATAAACTTGCAATGATCTTAGGAAATAAAAGGGGCCTAATGCAATTGGCTCATGATTAATAGTTAATTAGATTAAGGGACTTAATTAATCTTAAGGTTTTATCACATATGTGGACTAACCATAATTTCATTAAACTCCTTTAAGTTATTAAACATCTAAAGTTCTACCCCATGATTTAATTAATTAAGGTCTGATGGTCATGATTTTAATTTGATTAAGTGATTTAATTAATTAGTTAAATCTTAATTAATATCATTTTAAAAAGGGTGAAATGAACTTAGGGAAAGGGGTCCCAACTCTATTCTTTAGTTCACATACAATTGAACAATAAGTAATAAACTTACTTAACACATTTATTACTATTCATGGGATTAATTAATCATTAATTAACTTAAAAGAGTAGTTAAGGTTTAATTAGTCTATTTTCCTAATTAAGTTAGCAATAAATCCCAAGAAAATCATGGGAGATGAGGTCATCCAATTAAATTATCCCAAAAAATTTGGGATTAATTACTCAAGTAATTAAGGAGTAATTAAGCAAAGTAATTATATAATTAAATATTAATTAAACCTTAATTACTATTTAAAATTAGTTAAGATCATTTTTAATTAATTCTCCTCTGAAATACCTTTAAAATAAGTATTTATTGGTTTTTTTATTTCTCTATGATGTTTTATGATTTTAGAAGTTTTAGCCATTAAAAATGACTAATTAAGCTTAATTAAAGCCTAATCCTATTAGCACCATGTGGCGCGCTGATGCGGCGTGCTTTCCATGTGGCAATGTAAGATTGGCTACTTGAAACTTATTTGACTCAGCACCTACTTGGCTGTGCCAGACATGCTTTCTCGTCCACAGTCTGATCTTTAGGATTAATCCCAAAGCTTAATAGGATTAAATTAGATTGATCTAGTGGATCTAATCTCGATCGTCTGTTCTAATCATGTGGAACGGACGGTGCATGATCTAACGTCATGAGAGTGAGGAGGAATGGAGTCCATCCACCATTACTCACTTGATTTGACCTAACCCGAGCTTTGGATCAACTCCAAATGGATCCCACACCTTCACGACATCGATCGAAGGGGATCTAACTGTGAAGATCACACGAGATGCAAGTTTTCTTAAAAAACCTCCAACCCATTTTTGCCTAAGGATCAGTTTTGGAAGCATACCTTACCGGAGCTCAAGACTAGTGGCTGGAATGATCGAGGAAGCTTCATCTAGTGAAGACAAAGCCCTGTTGAGTAGTGATTAGATCAATTCCTTGACGTTCACTCAGAATGCCATGAACTAATGATTTTTAGCTCAGTTTTGATCGAAGTCCCACCTCCGGTGCTTGGAAAGCATGGGAGATGATTCGTTCTTGCTTGATGAGGCTTAGGAAAGGTGTGTCCAAAATTAATTTGAGATTGATGGAGAAATAGGGAAGTTAGGTCAAAAATGAGAGTGTCTTATTTTAGGATGGACGGGAATGTCATTTTCCAATCGAGGAACAAGCTTGGGAGCTTAGGGAATGGCTCTAGCTCATCTCTTGGGTAAGGCTCGAAAATGATTTTGTGTGTGTTTGAGTGGAAATGAGGGGTGTATACCCCCCTTCATCTTGATCGGATGGTGGGATCAGCTTTGGCTTCTAGTGGCCATCCGGCCATCTCAGGGAGTCATGGGTGGCAGGGAGGAGGTGAGTTGGCTCGGCTTGGTTGGTTGAAGGAGTGGAGGCGTTGCCAAGGAAGAATCATGGGTGTCCTATGTGTTTCAAATGCTCTAATGGGGAGGGTGATTTGATTTCACCACCCATGGGTCATCAACAACCACCTTGGGTGGTTGAAGGTCCCAGGTGTCTAGTGGACCATTGGAGAGAGTACCAAGTGGCCAAGGAATGGAAATGACCACTTACATGGGTGATTTGTCTCATGTGATGTCCTTGACCCAAGGGTGGAATGATCATTTGGCCTTGGATTTCATTTAGGAAGATTTGAAATGAGCCAAAAGTGGGTTAGCACATATTTCAAGTCAATTGGAGTTGATTTGGTTTATTTTGGTTCAATTTGACTCATTTAGTTCAAATTAGGTTAGATTGGGTCAAGTCGACCAATTGGTCAAATTGGGTAAAACCAAGGGTTGGGTCAAGTTCATATGATCATTTGGGATGTTTTGGTTTAATTTTTTTGGTTTAGTTTGACATAGATCTGATTTTGGCTCATTTGAATTCATTTGGATCAAATGGGTTAAGTAGACAAATTTTCTAATTTGGCCAAATTGGCTTGGGTTGGGTGTTGGTTTGGGTTTAGTTGACCAATTCAAGATGATTGTAGGCTTTGGTTTCAATTATTTTAGATTTGGTTTTGATTTAGGCCAAGTTGAACCTTTAGGTCAATTTGGGCTAAGTAGATCAATTGGGTTCAATTGGGTCAAATCATGGCTTTGGTCAAGTTCAACAATCAATTTGGAATGACCTTGAGCCATTGGTTGCAATCAATTTGGTTTATATTCTGATTTTACCCTATTTGGTCTTTTAAGTCAATTTGGGTCAACTTGAGTCAAGAGGGCCAATTGGGTTTTGTTTGACTCAATTGAAGGTCAAGTCATGTTCAAATATTGATTTTGATTTAGTATGAATTGTTGGTTTCAAGGGATTTGGCTTAGGTTGCAATTTGGCTAGTTCGGGTTCATATAGGTTAATGGGGTGACTTGGTCAAATGACCAAGTTGACTTGGTTTGATCTAATTTATGAGAATTGATCAACCTAGGTTGATCAACAATCATGATGGGAGGTTTTGATGGGCTTGGTTCAATCTAATTTTGGTAGATTAGAACTTGGCTCAATAGGGCCAAATTGGGTCAAGTGGACCAATTGGGTTTAATTGGCTTGATTTTGGGTTGAGTTTGATGTAGTTGAGTTTATATATGGATTTGGGATATATACATAAAAATTCAATTGTAAATGGTATGGGTTCAAATGGGTTTTGGTTCATTTGAACATTTCAAGTCAAAAGGGTTAAGTTGGGTTTGACTTGAGTTGATTTAGGTTTGGCTTGATGATTGTATATTTTATTTATATTTGTGAATAAGATTGAAGGTATGATTGATTCATGAGAAATCAATTGAATTTGGGTTTTGGAATGAAGGAATTTGGCTAAGTCCATGGAGTTGGGTCATGTGGCTTAGGTTTGGATTTTGATTTGGTTTGATTTAGTTTTGATGATTTAAATGTATATTTCATTTAAATTTGTGAAGATGATTGAAAATATGATTGACTTGTAAGAAAATCAATTGAATTTGACTTGATTTGGATTAAGATTTGGCTAAGTCCATGGGATAGGTCATATGGCTTAGGAAGGGTTTTGATGTATTTTCATTTAGTTTGATTTAATTTTGATCATTTGAATGTAGATTTGATTTATATTTAGAATGATGATTGAAGATATAAACTAATTATGAGAAAATCAATTGATTTTGGATAGATTTGGATTAATATTTGGCTAAGTCCATGGGATAGGTCATATGGCTTAGGAAGGGTTTCAAGTTTGGATTTTATCATGGGCTTCAATCAATTGGTTTTGGAATTTGGGTTTGGATTTGGATTTGAATTTGATGTTTGAATTGAAATTGAGGTTTGGTTTGAGAAGGTGAACTTGGATTGGATTTATGTTGTAGGGTTGCTGGGTTATCCTAATCCCTAAGGCATAACCTAATCCTATGGTTAACCCTTCTAAGTCATTAGGCTTAGGTTAAGTGTTTACCTAATTGTTAGAAGTGTCTTATGACTAGGGAAGTCTTAGTGTCAAGAAGGCTCCTAAGTCTAAGATGGGAAAATTGAATCTGCATTCCAAAAGTGAGGTCAAAAGGCCTTAGGTTCCATAGTGTTGCCCTTGGAGATAGATGATTGGAAGACCAAAGCCAAGTTTCACATTATAGACTAGGATGCATCTTTGAACTGCTTTGCTTGGGAGGCCATGGATACATGAGAACAATGTAATTCCATCCTCTCTACATCAGTGTATGAAGTTCGTGAGAGGTGGGATCATCTATTGTGTTAAAGGAGATCTCAAGCCATTTATGGCTCATGAGGTCAGCATATATGAGGATGCAGCTTACTACCTCCCTCAAAATCAACAAGTCAATTCTTGTAAACTTAGCCAAAGTTTAAAATAAAAGATAAAGAAAAGAAAAGAAAAGGAAATAGAAAAGAGAAAGAAAAGAAAAGAGAAAATGAAAAGAAAATAAAAGGGAGCAAAATAGACTTTGAGGAGGAAGTGGAGCGATTAGATTCCACCCACATTGTTACACCATTTGAACATATGGGTAGATGACCCTGAGCTCCACTGTAGAGAAGAGGCAGTTCGTGAATCAATCCTAGGGGTGGAAATCCTCCTTATTGGCCACCTAGTAGAAGATATGTCCTAGCTACCAAGAGTACACCTGCTATCTAAATAGACTTAGAATCTAGCTCATAGGATGAGTATGATATGGTTAGCACACCAGTTAGCTCTTCTCAGTAGTAGATTCTGTTAGAGGTGACACTTGAGCCAGTTAGCGATGAAGACCGGGCTCCAAAGCAAAGCATAAGTGTATCCAAGTCTTATGTGAAATAATTAGGCATTAGTTGGGAACCTTAGCTCTAACCGTACTTTCCTCTCAAAATGTAGAGGGTTTGGTAGTTAAGGAAGCCTCTAAGTCATCCATAGGTGTGAAGACTCAGAGGTTATTTTTGGAGCTTCATCCTCAAGTCAAGAAGTTGTTGTAGAACTTGAGGATAATTCATATAAAGATTTAATAGAATTACCTTTTGATTAGTACTTGCCTTATGTTCATAATTTAGTAAAGAAAGGGTTAATCCCACATACTTGGTCAAAGCACAGGTCAAACTACTTCGAAAGAATATGGAAGAAAAAATGCAAAAGCTCTCAATTAAGACTAGGAATAGGATTTTGTATAGTAGGTCTAGTCAATGATGATAATTATTGCTCAATTATCACCAATCATTTGTAATCTGATAGGTTCATTTCAAATCACATTAACTCATATGAGGAGTTGTGCTTAGAAATTTTAGATGATCCAAATGATTTTGAAGTCAAAGATGCACCGTCAAAGTTTGAAGAAGAGATCAAGTCAACCATCGACGAGCTCAAAGAAATCAACTTAGCAACTGAAGAAGATCCACACCCAAAATACATCAATTCTTTATTTAAGGACTACTTTTCCTGGAGTTATGAAGAGATGCTTGGATTGGCTCCTGACATAGCAGTCCATAATCTAGCAATAGAGCCTACTGCTAACCCTATCAAGCAAGCTCCTAGATGCATGTGATTAGACATAAAATAATAGGTTATTTATGAAGTCAAGAAACTGAATGATGTTGGCTTCATCCAGAAAGAAAAATACCTTACTTGGTTAGCTAGCATCATCCTAGTTAAGAAAAAGAATTCCCAAATTCACATATGTGTCAATTTTAGGGATTTAAATAAGGCATGTCCAAAAGATGAATTTTGATTACCAATCTTGGAGCTGATGGTGAACATTGCCTCATCTCATGTTGTCTTCTCTTTCATGGATGGCTCATCTGGATAGAACCAAATAAAGATGGCCCTTAAAGATGAAAGAAACACTACTTTTAGAACCCCGATCATAATTTATTGCTATAAGGTCATGCCTTTCAGCCTTAAAAATGTTAGTACTACATACCAGTGGGCTATGACTCGAATCTTCGATGAACTCATTTATCATCAAGTCAAGTGCTATTTCGATGACCTCGTGGTCAAAAGTAGAGAAAAGAAATACCATCTCTTTGAATTGAGAGTAGTTTTTGAACATTTAAGATAATTTAACCTCAAAATGAACCCCCTAAAGTGTGCATTTGGAGTAGCATCAGGGAAATTCTTTGGGTTTTTTGTCTGACACTAGGGAATCGAAATCAATCTAGAGAAGATCAAGGTGATATTAGAAATTCCACCCTCTAAAAGTTTTACTCATCTTAGATCATTCCAAGGGTGGTTGGTGTATTTAAGATGCTTTATATCCAACTTATCAGGAAGATGTCAACCATTCTCAGCACTTGTCAAAAAGGATGCCAAGTTCAAGTGGAATGACAAGTGTGAGCATGCCTTTGAAGATATCAAGCATTACCTGATGTTGTTGCCAATTCTAGTAGCCCTATCCCAAGCAAGCCACTCATACTTTACACTGCTATGTTTGATGACTCTCTTGGTGCTTTGTTGGCCCAAGCCAATGATGAAGGGAAGGAAAACACACTCTACTACCTTAGCCATTATCTAATCCCTACTGAGGATAATTATCCACCCATTGAGAAGCATTTCCAAGCTTTAATCTTTGTATCCCAAAAGCTATATGCTTCCTCATATGGTGAACTTAATCTCTAGGATCAATCCACTACAATATCTCATGACACGGTCGACAGTATCTGGAAGGTTGGCACGATGACCCATGATCCTCTCACAGTTTGACATTACCTTTATACCCCTCAGTGCGGTGAAAGGACAAGCCCTAGCAAATTTCTTAGCAACACACGCACTTCCTGCTGACTCTCTGATTAGTGATGATCTCCTCGATGAACAAATCATGAACTTAGGGGATACTAGCATTCACCACTTGGAGATGTACTTTGATGGTACACCTTCTTCTCAAAGAGGAGAAGAACCACATTCTACTATTCCAGGAAAGGCAGGGGTAAGAATAGTTCTCTTAATTCTGGACCGTGATGTGATAAGATTTCCATATCATCTGTCCAATCCTTACACCAACAACAAAGCTGAATATGAGGCTCTGATTGCTAGTTCAGAGTTAGTCGTTACTCTAAGCATCTAGAACATCAACATCTTTGGGGATTCTTAGCTAATTATTAACCAAATCACTAGGGTCTATAAGTTTATAAAGCCCAAGCTCCATCACTACCAAAAGTACATGATAGAGTTGTTGGCCTGAATCCTAGATGTTAACATTTATTAGATTCCTCAAGGAGAGAATGTCGTATATGCTTTAGCCAAAATAAATAAGTCTTATGCCTTATTGATATTGAACTCATCAAAAAGTACTCTCTTGAAGGGGAGGTTGCTATTGCCAAGAAAGACTAGGAGTTAGATTGGAGGAAACCATTCATGGATTATCTAAATAAAGGCAAACTACCTCAAGAGAAGTCCCAAGCCCATCAGATGAAGCAGAGAGAACTTTTCGCTCCTGTAGATGCTGTCTTATACCAGCGATCATATGTGGTTACGTTGTTTAGACAATCACGAAGCCTATAAGATTGTGACTGAGGTACACTCAGATTATGTGGAGCCAACCAATCTAGTATGATGATGAAAGCTAAGATCAAGAGACTAGGATACTACTGGCTGATGATAATTAAATATTATATAGACACGACTAGGCGATGGGACCAATGTCAATTACACAGTATGGTCCTACACCAACCACCCAACATTCTATATCCTACATTGGCCTCATGGCCATTCGAGTGTTGGGGTTCTGACATAGTGGGTCCGATTGATTCTCCTTCTTCTAAGGGTCATCGATTCATCTTAGCTGCTACTAACTACTTTTCCAAGGTGACTCGCGAGAGGTCACACCATGTGCTATACTTCGTTCAGTTACGTATTGCTTATGATGCAGGTGCCTCAATGGTTATATCGATATTAGTGCTGCATTCAAAATCCTTATGTTCGATAACTTTACTTGGAATATATTATATATGGTGAGTATACCATCAACTATATGAGGGAAAATGAAGCAGCAAAGCCTTCAATAAAACTCTCATCCAAATACTGAAGAAGACACTCGACAATAATAAGTGATAATTACAGGAGCAGTTAGTTGAAGCATTGTGGGCCTACCACACACACATATAGGACTCCAACTCAGTCTACTCCTTTCTTCTTAGTGTATGGGTTTGAAGCTATTCTACCATTAGAAGTCCAACTCCATCACTAAGGATAGCTGTGGGTAGCAAGAACATAATAAAGAAAAATGCCAAGTTGCTATTAGAAGAGCTCAAAGGTTTGGAGAAGAGACGCCTGTGGGCATGCCAAAACCATGAGTTGTACAAAGCTAAAATGATTCAAGCTCATAATAAGTTGGTCCGTCCTAGAGCTTTTCAAGTAGGAGAGCTTATTTTAGTTCTAAAGAGACAGATTATTACCCATCATAAGATGAGAGGCAAGTTTGAACCCACTTGGGAAGGTCCTATTGCCATAGAGAAGGCCAACCAAGGAGGATCTTATCAGCTTGTTAATCATATGGGAGAGCACCCAATTCTTCCAATCAATGGGCTCTACTTAAAGAAATATTATAAATCATGTTAAAAAATAATTATCATCAATTAAAATTTCATTTTGAATTCAATCTCTTCCATGTTGAAAGTATTTTTGTTTATGAATCTACCATGATGTGTTTAGGGTAGGTGTAAGAAACCCCAGCGATGTCCTATCTTTCATCGATACAATACAAACATAAAATACATAGAAACATATAAAATAAACACAAATCTTTTACCTCATACTTCTCTAAATTGAGATAACGCCCCCAACAACACTCACTCAGTAGCTGCTCTAAGTTGGGCTGACATGCTACCCTGCTAGTGTGTCAGCCCAATGGTCTTCTTGCTTTGAAGGATGTAAGTATGCTATACTTTCCTTCCTTACTTGGCCATTGCACACTGACGAGCACCTTGTTAGTTTGGTAGTCCTTACTATGTGGCCGATAAGCTACCTCATGTTGGCTTTATTTAAGATGTGAGTCTATGATTTCTTCTTGGATTAGCCTTCACTTGGCCGGGTCGAGTATATTTGAGGTTTAGGATAAGCCCCCTAGTGGCTCCTTCCCTCTTGACTGCTTCAAGTCTGGGTCAAATCCTTCCTCGGGGCTCCTCGCTTAGTAGTGACTCTAGGTTAGATAATATCTATCCCGATGATAGACTATCTCGATGATCAGTTCCACTTGTAAAGTTGTAAGCCTACATGCTTTCTTTCTATATTGATCATTGGACACCGATGGGCACCTTAGGTTGGTTGGTTCTCACTATGCTGATAGATACTCCACTCATGTTGATGGATACACCTTAGGTTGGTTGGTTCTTGCACCTTAGGATACACCACTCATGACAGATGTAAGTCTGCTAACAAGGCTTTCATTTCTAGGGCTCAAGATAATGCCCCTAGCAGCACCTCCCCTGTGAGCACTATATTTGGATCACATCCTTTGTGACCCCATTTAGACACTACTTGGGTTACTATCGGATGGGACAGTTCCCCTTTCCTAGTAAACACCCTTGTGGTTGGAGAATTCATCCTATGGATGTGCAGATTCTCTCTTGGTTTAGTAAATCTGAGATATGTCAAGGTCGACATAGCCCTTCTTAGTGTGGTCCATCGCAGACCAATAGGGTCCATGCAAACATATAAACAAAATATATATCCACTTGTGGATTAGGGGGACATCCCTGGTACCTTTTCCCAAACAAGCATCCTATCTTTAAGACAGTGTCAGCAAAACTCCCTATAAAATCATCTGATTACTCTTGAGTTTATATAAGTCCCTAGCATTCACTCAATAGTCACCCTAAGTCGAGTTGATTTGTTGTGCTATAGGTCACCTAGTTGTTCCCTTTAGAAGATGTAAGTCTATGCCTTCTTCTTAGCATAGTCATTGCACACCAAGGAAACCCAGGTTGGCAAGCTCAACCCATGGCGGTAGACTTTCCATTTGGATTTGTAAATCGAGATAGATAAGTCGAAATCCCCTTCTCGGTGGTCCACACACCAACATTGCCATAATTATATTAAATTTGGAGCTCACATCCCTAGTGGATATGCCCTTAATTCAAAATCAAACTAAACCAAACAGACCATATCAAATCACATGAAATTAAGATAAATTAATCACTTGAGTTGATATAAGTCCCGGCATTCACTCAAATTAGCTAAGTCGGTTTGATTTGTTGTACATGTAGTCACCCGTGGTTGTTCCCTTGCTTGAAGATGGTACACCTTCTTCCTAGCGGTAACACGAAGGCTACCCAGGTTAGCTCTACCTGTGAGACTATCCATTTGGATTTGTAAACCTAAGGTAGGTCAAGGCGATATAGCCCCTTCTTATTGGGTCCGTTGCATGGGTTATACATTCAGTTAAATTAAACCCAACTAATTCTCCCCAATGGAGTTAAATCACACCCTTCTCCCCATTGGAGCCCCAAATCATATATAAACAAGTGAAGCAAACAAATCAAATTCAAAACCATTCTCCCTAGTGGAGCCAAATTAAACAAACTCCCCCAGTGAGTCTAAATCAAAGAAATCCAACCAAACTTTATACAGATACATCCTCAAACAAATCTATGAAATCAAACACAAATCCTAATCCCTAGCGGACTCGAGCGCATATCTCTAGCAGATATGCCTCCACATCAATTAATGTAAAATAAATTAAAGTTGATTCAATCTTAATCCCAGTAGATTATAGATTCTTATCCCCAATGGATCTTCTTTCCATAAATCATATAATCAAATCAAATTCAAACCTTATCCCAGATTTTCTTCTTCTATGTCGACATGCTACATGTCATGTCCAATGCCTGTGTGATCCCCTGGTGGATCTCCTTCCATTTCCTTGACATGGAATTTTCATCGAATCTTATTTCATCTCTTATGCACACCTTTAATACTTCAACCAAAAGCCTAACAATGTATTTATTCAAATTACATCATCTTAACATTGTAATCAATATTTTATGATTTGTGATGGTGCAAGCTCAAACTAACTATACAATATCATGCTAAACATATTATAGTGTGAATTAACACACTATATTATATTATAATATATGAAGTTATAATATAATATAATATATTGTCTAACATTACACCTCATTAGAATCACTTAAAAGGAAAAAATAAAAAAAATTTCAAAATATGAATAAAGTTCATTTTGGATGTAAATTGGTTATTTTTTTTATTAGAAATGGTACAAAATAGTAGAATTTTGGTGTTGGTTCTTTGGTGTGTGCCATGAATTTGGCCAAATTCTTCACTAGCGAGGTAGCATGTAGACCCGAACTAGAGTAGCTAATGAGTGAGTGCCATAAGGCTTGCTCCCACATCAAGTAGCTCGAGATAAAGATATGTGTTTATTTTTGTGCTTGTGTTAAAGGAAATTGGATGCCTCTTGGGTTCTCTCACGCATATCCTAAACACACTTGGGGAATTGAATGAAATGGTGCCACAGATGACAACCAAGAATTCCCATTAAGAAAGGATGTTGCTCGGGTTCTCTTACACTTAACTCAGTTGTGCAAATCAAAATAAGATGCTTCTTGGGTTCTCTCACACCTATTCTAATAGTACCAAGAGATCATGTTTGATTGTGTTTGTGTTATGAAAGAGGGATAGGATGCCTCTTGGGGACTCTTACACCTATCCTAGACATGTCATGATAGATTCACAAGACAAGCAAACAATGCTTCGAAAGAAGAGAAGATTTTGATGAAATGGAATTAGATTTTTGTTCTTTTGTTTATAATTATTTTCAAACATGTTTTATGGGTAATATTTCTTCAAATAGAGCCCATTAATTGGAAGCATCGGGTGTTCCCCTTTACAATCAATGAGTTGATAAGATCCTCCTTAGTAGGCCTTCTCTATGACATAGGGGCCTTCCCATGTGGGTTCAAACTTTCCTCCCATCTTTTGACAGGCAATAATTGGTCTCTTTAAGACTAACACAAGTTCTTCTACTTTGAAAGACCTAGGGCAGACCAACTTGTTGAGAGCATGAATCATTTTGGCCTTGTACAACTCGAGATTTTGGCATGCTCGTAGGTGACTCTCCTCCAAACCTTTGAGCTCTTCTAACCGCAACTTTGCATTCTGCTCTATAGTGGTCTTGCTACCCAATGCTATCCTTAGTGAGGGGAGTTGAACTTCTAAATGTAGAACTGCTTTGGACCCATACACTAAGGAAAATGGGGTAGATTGAGTTAGAGTTCGGTATGTGTGGTGGTAGGCCCACAAGGCTTCAACCAACTGCTCATTTCATTGTCGCTTATTGTCATCAAGAGTCTTCTTTAGTATTTGAATGAGAGTTTTGTTAAATGCTTCTACTAAGCCATTTTCTCTGGGATAGTAGATGCTGGAGTATCTCCAATCTATACTGTGTCTTCTAGCAAAGCTATTGATCTTGGTGCTTTTGAATGCAATACCATTAACAGATATAATTCATCGAGGAATCCCGAACAATATATGATATCCTAAAAAACTGAAGCACATGTTGAGTTGTGTTCTCTTTGAGTGGGATTACCTCTACCCACTTGGAAAAGTAGTTGGTGGCAGCTAAGATGAACCGATGACCCTTGGAAGAAGGAGGATCGATAGAACCAATAATGTCGGTACCCCAACATTCAAATGGCCATGAGGCCAATGAAAGGTGTAGAATGTTGGGTGGTTGATGTAGGATCACATGTACGACAGCGATGGCATCTAGCTACATCCATGCGATCAGAATCATCGAAGGCCGAGTATTCCTTGTCTCTTGATCTTTGTCTTCATCTTTAGACTAGATTTATGTGCTCCGCATAGACCTAAATGTACCTTGATTACAATGTCATGGGCTTCGTGTTTATCTAAATAATGTAACCACATTTGATCAAAGGATCGCCGGTACAAGATGCCATCACCGAGAGCATAGGAGAGAGCTCTCTATTTCATCTGATGGACTTGTGACTTTTCTTGAGGTAGTTTGTCAGTGTCCAAATAGTCTATGACCAGTTGTCTCTAATCCAGCTTCTTGTCCTTATAGGCAACGACAACCTCCCCTTCAAGATAAATTCTCTCGATGAGTTCAACATCAATATGTGATATGACTTGTCTATTTTAGAACCTTACTGGAATGGACTCATCTTCTGGACATGCCAATTCTTTAGCAAGTTTGGCCAAAGCATCAACTACTATATTCTTTGCTCTGGGAACCTTGTAGATGGTGACTTTAGGGATTTGGGCTAACAGCTTCATGGTATACTCATGGTAATGATGAAGCTTGGGTTTGAGAACCTTGTAGGACCTAGTAATCTGATTGATGACCAAATGAGAATCCCCAAAGATGTTGATGCCCTTGACACACACTGTGATAGCTAACTCTAGACCAGCAATCAAAACCTCATACTCAGCTTCATTGTTGGTGCAGGGATTGGAAAGATAGTATGAGAATCTCATCACATCACGGTCTAGAGTTAAGAGAACTATTCCTACCCCTGCCTTTTATGGAAGAGTAGATAGTGGTGCTTCCCCTTTATGAAAAGAAGCTACACCATCAAAATACATCTTCCATCGATGGTTGTCAACCTCCCCTAAGTTCATGATTTGTTCATCAGGGAGATCATCACTAAGCTGAGAATCAACAGGAAGTGGGTGTGATGTTAAGAAATCCACTTGTGCTTGTCATTTTACCGCATGGAGTGGTACGAATGTGATATTGGCCATGTCATGAGATATTATAGTGGATTGGTTCTGGAAATCAAGTTCACCTTATGAGAAAGCATATAGTGTTGTAGCTTCTGAGATGCAAAGATTAAAGGTAGGAAATGTTTCTTAATAGGTGGATAGTTTGCTTCAGCAGGAATCAGACGATGGCTGAGGTAGTAGACAACACTCTCCTTCCCTTTGTCATTGGCTTGGGCCAACAAACTGAGAGAGTCATCAATGCAGTAGTGTAGAGGATGAGTGGCCTACAGGGATAGAGGTTGTTAGAACTAGCAGCTTCACCAAATACTGCTTGATATCTTTGAATGCTTGCTAGCACTTGTCATCCCACTTGAACTTGGCATCCTTTTTTATAAGTGTTGAGAATGACTTGCATCTACCGATAGGTTGGAAATAAAGCATCTTAAATACTCCAACTATCCTTGGAAAGATCTGAGTTGAGTTAAACTCTTAGGAGGTGGCATGTCTAAGATAGCTTTGATCTTTTCTAGATCTATTTTTATTCCCCAGTGTCAGACAACAAACCCAAGGAATTTTCCTGAAGCTACTCCGAATGCACACTTCATGGGATTCATTTTGAGGTTATATTATCTTAACTATTTGAAAACTACTCTCATGTCAAAGAGATGGTCTTCCTTTTCTCTACTCTTGACTACTAGGTCATCAATGTAGCACTCAACCTGATGATGGATGAGTTCGTTGATGATCTGAGTCATGGCCCATTGCTATGTAGCATCAATATTTTTAAGGCCGAAAGGCATGACCCTATAATAATAGATTCTGATCGGGGTTCAAAAGTAGTATTTCTTTCATCTTCGGGGGCCATCTTGATTTGGTTGTAACCAGATGACCCATCCATGAAGGAGAAAATTGCATGAGATGAGGCGATGTCCACCATTAATTCTGATATAGGAAAAGGAAACTCATCCTTAGGACATGCCTTATTTAAGTATTCAAAATCGATGCATATGAAAATTTGGCCATTCTTCTTAACTAGGATGACACTAGCTAACTAGGTAGGGTATTTTTCTTCCCTGATAAAAGTAGAATCCATCAGTTTCTTATCTTCAAAAATGACTTATTGTTCGATTTCTGATTGCATGCATCTAAGAGCTTGCTTGATAGGGTTAGCACTAGGATCTATTGCTAGTTTGTGGATTTCTATGCCAGGAGATAATCTGAGCATCTCTTCATAACTCCATCCAAAGTAGTCCTTAAACTCAATCAATTGCTTAACTATGTCATTGGTTTCTTCTTCATTCAACAATGATCTGATGTATGTCAGGCATGGATTTTCTTCTATCCCGAGGTTGATTTCTTTAAGCTTGTCAATTATTAAAAGGATCTCCTCTTCAAATTCTAGCAGTGCATCTTTGATTTGGAGATCATCTGGATCATCTGAGGTTATAAACACACAACCTCATAAGAGTTGGTTCGGTGTGAGAAGAACCTATCAGACTCCAGATGGTTGGTGACAACTAAGGAGCAATCGTCATCATCGACTGGACCCATGGTACTAAATCCTAGTCCTGATCTTGATTGTGCATCCCTACCTGTGTTATTCCATAGCTTTTCAAAGTATTCTGACCTGTGCTTAGACCATGAATAAGGAATCAAACCCTTCTTTGCAAAATTATGAACACTAGGAGAGTACTTGTCAAAAGGTAATTCCATTAATTCTTTGTTTGAAATATCTTCAAGTCTTAGATCAGGCCCTAGACTTGAGGATGATGAACCCAAAAAGAATCTCTTCGGCTTGACATCTCTGCAAGACTAAGGGGCTTCCATACTAAACCATCAACTTTTTTGAGATGAACGTGAGGTTAGAGCTAAGGTTCCTAACTGCTGACTGATAGTTTTACAAACATTTTATTCGAATACTTTGCTTTGTTTAGAGGCCCGATCTTCATCACTATCCAGCTCAAGTGTCACCTCAATGAAATTCACTGAGAGGGGTTGATTGATATACTAATGACATTGGACTCATCCTCGTGCTAG
Organism: Cymbidium sinense; assembly: GCA_021442155.1. Classification (NCBI taxonomy): domain Eukaryota; kingdom Viridiplantae; phylum Streptophyta; class Magnoliopsida; order Asparagales; family Orchidaceae; genus Cymbidium; species Cymbidium sinense. Next base: position 372,494,385 of record CM038214.1, on the reverse strand, counting down.
ATTCCAAGTCTTTGTGAATAGTAGGGGTACTCTTATGAACTGGAACATAACCCATGTTGGCTAATGGCCAACCAGGGGGTCTTCCACTTCTGAAATTGGCTTTGTTTCTGCCTCTGCCTCTGCCTGGTGGAGGTTATCATCCTACCCATATGTCCATCTAATGGAATGAACAGTGGGTGGAATGTGATATGCGTCTCTATTTCTTCTTCAATTTGTCTTTCTTGTTCACTTGGATTTTAATTTTTATTTTCTTTTTCTTTTACTTTTACTTTTTCTTTATTTTTTATTTCTTTTGAATTTGAAATTTGTCCAAGTTCATGAGAAAGGGTGTTTTAAAGAAGATAGTAGGTCACATCCTCATATATCTCAACCTCTCTGAAAATGGTTTTTCATCTCCTTTGACACAGTACTCAATCCCATCCTTCCTGAATTTGATGCACTAATGGAGGGGATGGAATCATCTTATTTTGATGTATCCAAGGCCTACCAAGCAAAGCGATGAATGAAGTATTTGAATCAATGATATAAAACTTGGCTTCAGTCTTCCATTCACCTATCTCCAAAGGTAACACTACGAAACCTAAAGCCCTCTCGCCTTATTCATTGAATCCTCTCAACATCATCCGATCTCAGTGTGGAGATGTCGATCCTTAAATAGGCAAGAGTCTTTAGACTCATAATGTTCACCGATGCACCTAGATTGATGAGAACTCTGGCAAGTTTGAATCTTCCCATGTCAACAATAATGTAGAGGGGGCGGTTGTGCTCCATATCCCTCAGAAGTAGGTCTTCATCTGTGAAAGTGATTCCGAGCTTCTTTGGAATAATGTGCCTCCTCACCAATAGTGATCAACTGAGCTAAGCATATCTTAGGATCAAAGAGAGCCTTGATTAATGATTCCCTCATCTCTTTGGATAAGACAAGGGCATCATATATGCTTAGCTTAGATGGCAGCTTTCTTAGGTGAGAGAGGATATTGTAGTCCACCTTGGGCTGATCCTCTATAAGCATATCCAAGGGTCGAGCATCTTGCGGAAGGGCTTTTCAATCCTCTGAACCAATGACTTGTTTCCCTCTATCTTGAGGTGCTGCTCTAGGTCTTAAAACCTTGCCACTATGGAGGTTGACTTCGGTGATCTTATGACAGTACAATAGAAAGTTCTACCTACACATCAAGCTCACCTATAGCTTCTCATATGAGACCCTTAGAATTAGATGATTCTAAGTCAATCTCAAGAGGAAAACCCATAGTATTCAGAGTAGGAAAGTCCAACTCTGAATTAGAAAGAGGAAGATCAAAATTGTTATAGTTGTTGTTTAGACTTGAAGAGTTATCATTAGGAATAGATTAAGACAACCCATCGTGACATAGATATAATTGAGCTAGCTTTACTCTTCACTTTGGATTTGATAGGAGGTACATAGTAAAAATCATGTAAAGTAAGAGGGGTGAGGGATTTGATGCCCTCATCTACCGATACAAGATGTCTATTAGAAGAAGAGCTAGTTGAAGTAGAGGAGGTCACTGATGTAGTAGTTGCAATGGTGGACTGGAGGTTGGACTAGGTCAGTGGTTGTGCTACTAGGCTATACCGGGCTGGCACAGCTTCTTGAACTCCCATTTCCAGTTGGCTCAACTTGCAAACCTTCCTTGATGTTGAGGTTTGAGGCAGCTGCGGAAAGTTTCTTGATCTTCGAGCAATTTTCTTAGAGGTTTTGGATAAAGAGATATCCCAACCTTCTTTAGTTTTGGAAGGATCACAACTATCCTCAAGGATTACCTTAATAGAACTGGATGGTTGTTCCACAAGGTATTCCTTCGGGATGACTATAGCACCGATCTTGAAGCTATGTTCAAGCTAGTCCTTAAATGTGAAGTGATCTTCCAAAACATGACCTAGCATATGGTGGTAGGGGAAAAAGTTAGGATCATGGCTTTTGCCCACTTCCTTTGGTCTCCTAGGTTTGGGTAGCTGAAAATTAGGCTTCTTTAAGAGATTCTTAAAGATCTTTCTGATTACCTCCCTTTTAAATGAAAAAAGGTAAGTTTATCCAAAGGTGGACCATAGGGTACAGGTACCATATGGATGATGTGCTGTGCGGCTAGTAGAGGCCTTGGGTGGTGGTAGAGGAGGTGGAAGTGATGGTGGAGCAGAGGTCTCAGGTCTCTGCTTTGTTTCCCCTTGTCTGCTATCACTACCTAGTTTCTCATATACCTTTACTTCACCTTGTTGGTAGATCTAGAGAAGGCAATTGTTTGGCTTATCATTTCAAGCTAGGTGCCTTACTGATTAATTTCTCAAAAGTTTTGTTGCTGAATCCTTTGAGCATGAAGGCGACCGGACCATGGATATTCTTAAGTAGAATCTCAATGATGTATTATTCAGACAGCTGTGGTTTGCATTTCATACTTAAATTATGCCATCTGGGAATATAATCAATGAGGGACTCATAAGGATTTTGTTGAGCCATAACGAGATCACCAACAATGACCCTTTGCTGAGCTTCAACAAACCTCTTGATAAAAAGTTGCTCCAACTCAGCAAAAGTCTTCACTATTGGGAAGTTCATTGTACCAGTCAAATGCTATACCCGTTAAGCTACTGACAAAGAGACGTAAGAGTAAAGCATCACTGCCACTAGCATTGCAACCGCTGACACTGAAATGTGCAATGTGCTACCTCGAGTTCAACTACCATCAAAACTCTTGAAAGAAGTTGCTATGAAACCCTTAGATATTGGATGGCATCGAATTCCTCGGGTAGGGTCTACCCTTTAGAACTGATTATCCTCCTCGGGCTTGATCCAACACTTTTCTCACTTACTGCTCAACCATCCTCTTGATATCCTTTTCTTGTATGGAGGTACTATCCACTACCTTTCTATACATGTTGGTTCTACCTTGCTCTACTAGAGGTAAAGGTCTTGGTTGGATCCAAGACATGCAGCAACTTTGGCTGACTAGTCTCAGCTATAGTAGGATGAACTGTCGGGGCTTTATTTTGAAGTGCTAAGATAGCTGCTAGTAGATCATCGAGCCTCTTCTCCATCCTATCTATTTTTTTCATCTTTCTACTTTATCTGCTGAAGTAGGTGTTGGGTCGATTAAGCTGTGTCTTCCTACTCAACCTCAACACCTCCCATAGTCTATTGCTCTCTAAGGAGGGATCTTCTAGTGTCTACCATGAAAACCCCTACTAAATCTCCCAATAAATCATCTTCATTGGGATCGAAGCTAATCTTCTCTTCATTAAACCAGCCATATCATAGGATCTCTTTCTTCTCCATGAGATAATGGGCTACTATATCATCTAGAGAATGACTTGTCTGAACTGGCACAAATGACTTTGGTTGACTAGTGGTGGGATCACTATCATGTACTGTAGGCACCAGATCTCCCTTGCTGCTGGAAGTTAACATTGTGAGGGCTATACTTGCTGGAAGAAATATGCTCCTAATTGTCACTAAATCTATATGGGGTGACACTCCTAGGAGGATCTATCATCATAGGAGTAATTGAGCTTTCACCTTATCCCTCGACAACTGGTATCTCCATCATATGCTGTGGTGATGGTGGTGATGGGATGACTATGATACTTCTGGGTTACCATTCCTTCCTCACCGTGACTAGGGCAGAAGGTTGAGCAAGAGAGCTCGGCCTTGCTATAGTAGGTGATGTAGATGGAACGACATCTTTTGGCCATAGCCGGATCACCAGTGGGGTCCTCTTCTCCCCAAATGTGGCCTTCATGGCCTTTAGTGGAACTGGAGATGCTAGAACATGGATCGAAGATGGTGGATTGGGGTAGAGCGGTGTGGTGGAGACACCACCAACTCTCTCTGAACAAGAGCTCCTCTCCTGTGATGGGTAGTCCCCGTGAGCAGAATGTTGTCAGTTTGATCAATGTGGGTAGCTCACCGATCAGGAAAATCAACAAGTGCAGAGGCCACTAACTACCAGCTAAACCTCTGCCTATCCCAACTGGTAATGTGAACTAAAGTATGGGACTCCCTGGCCCTCTCATGTCTAATATTCTTCCCACACTAGGGGATAACGGATCTCAAATCAAACTAAGACCCAGACTCCGATTGTCCATAGGCTCAACCTAGTGAAGAATTGTCCTTAGGCCGGTGTATGACCTCCTCCTCTCAGTAATTGGAGCCTGGAAATGCACTACTGGTGGAGGCGAAGCAAAAATCCTCCTGACATCCTCTCTATTAGACCCAGAGAGAGGATGGAACTGGTTTGCTGTAATCAGTGGGGAAACCATCGTGGGCAACTACTCAACTACAGACTACGTGGTTGTCTCCATCTCCCTAGCAATGCGAGTGTGGTATCGCTTTATCATGCGATTCTTGTTTCTTTTTTGGGTCCTAGTAGGGCGAGTAGAGTAAGAGCTAGACCTAACCTCAAAATAGGGAGATAATCCTGATCGTGGGAGCCTTCCCTTGGAAGGTGCTAGTGAGTGGGTGCTAGCCTTGATTGGGACAAAGATGGGGAACAACTAACCGGTAATGCACCCATTAATCGCCACCAAAACCACCACCTCTTCCACTTTAGTGAGGGAATCTTAGAATGTGACGGCAAGTCAACCCGAATGACCGGCTCCTTATCAGCCACTATGCTCCTACTAACAGTCATGAGGGAGGTCCCCTCACATGTAATTCATGCCCCCATAAAACATCAACCAAAGTGGATGAGGTGGGCATAGTCAGAGAGTGGGAGGTCAGCCTGATCTAGGGCCAGATCTATCCCATGAGGAAAAGTGAACACATATCTTGGCACTGCCATTGAATCAAACTTTACTGAATTGAGATTGAAAAATTGTCTAAAGCCGATTGAAACTGCAATGTTGAAAACAAACTTGAATAAGATTGTCTTTCTTTGTTGATTTTGAATTTGAATTTAGAATTCAAACCCATACTCAACATCTTGAAAATGTTAAGTTAGCCTCAAATGGATTTAGAAGAGATTTTGAGATTTGATTGAAAAGAGGAATTTTGAATGTAGAATCCACTTTCAACAAATTTGGGTATGTTGAAAATGGGTTCAAATATTTTTGAAGAAATGCTTCCATAGGTTCATATTTGAATTTTGATTTTTTTTTTAATTTTGAGGACCCTTTATTTAACAAATTTGGGTATGTTAAACTAAAGGGTCAATTGATTTTGTTTTTTTGATTTGTGATTTTTGGAATTTACTCACTTAGAAAATTTAAGTATGCTAGGTGAGGTGTTTGAAAACAATTTCTTCTTTTTCTTTGTTTGCTTTATTTTGTGAATCATTTGTGAATTGAAAATAAGGAATCATTTAGCAAATTTGGGTATGCTAAGATGAAGAAGAATCCAAGTGTTTTGTTTTTTTAATTTCAAAATGAATCTTAGCAAATTTAAATATGCCAAAAAATCCTAATGTGTTTCTTTTGTTTTGATTTTGTTTTGAAAATGGAGGCTTAATTTTAGCAGATTTGGTAGAATGAAGTTCCAATGTTTGTTTTGAAACTTTTGAAATGGAGATTTCACTTAGCAAATTTGAGTATGCTAAATGAAATTCCAAAAAAAAGTGTTTCAAATTTTAGCTTCGATTTTGTTTTGAATATGGAGACTTCACTTTAGCAAATGTGGTATGCTAGAATGAAGTTCCAATGTGTTTTGAAAATTTTGTTTTGAAAATGGAGACTTCAATTTTAGCTATGCTAAAGAATAAAGCTCAAAAGTGTTTTGAAAATTTTGTTTTTGAAAAATGGAGACTTCATTTTAGTAAATTTGGTATGCTAAAGAATGAAGTTCCAAAACTGTGTTTCAAATTTTTGTGTTTTGAAAAGGGAGACTTCACTTTAGCAAATGGGGTATACTAGAATGGAGTTCCAAATGTGTTTTGAAAAATTTTGTTGTGTTTTGTTGATTTTGAAAAGAGAGATTTCCATTTAACAAATTTGAGTATGTAAGATGGAAACCAATTATGTTTCATTTTTCAAAGATGTATTTTTGTGTATTATTATTACTTTTGAAAGAAGAAATTCCAACCTAATCATATATATGGAATATGTTAAGTCACATTCCAAAATAATGTCATTTTATTTGGAAATGAAATCTTCATTCAATAAATTTGGGTATATTGAATGGAGATGTTCATATGTGATTTTCAAAAGTTTATTTTTGATTTTAATTTGAGATGAAACCTCATTCAATAAATGTGTGTATATTGAATGGAGAGGTTTCATATTCTTCTTGAAAGTTTATTTTTTGATTTTGATTGGAAATGAAACCTCCATTCAATAAATGTGTATATTGAATGGGGAGGTTTCATATGTGCTTTGAAAGGTGAAAATTCCAACTTAACACATGTGGAATGTGTGGAGTGGAATTTCAATGTGGTGATTTTGCTTGAAGATGTAACATCCATCCAACACATTTGGATATATTGAATGGAAAGCCCCATCTTTAGATTTTGTGCTTTTTGAAAGTTTAGGATTGTTGAAATTTTATTGAAAATGAAGTCTTCATTAAAATGAATTAAGTGAAGAAGTTCATTTGGGCTTTTGGAAGTTATGATTGTTGGTTTCATTTTTGAAATGTTTCAAATTGTTGGATGTAGTGCAAATAGTTTATTAAGTGCATTTTAAAAAGTGCTTTTGAAAAGTAAGACTTTCATGAAGGATTTATTTTATCTTTTTTTAGAATGAACCTTTCCTTACTATAAAATGATAAGGAGGAAGTCTTTAATCATTTTCTTTTTTTAATTTTTTAATTTCACCCATTGGGCAATGGGGTTTTAAGACAACACTTAAAACCTAAAGATGTTGGCTATCATAACTTAAGGATGAAAAAAGCTAAGTGCCAACAAAAAGAAAGATAGTCTTGGATTCATAGAAAAGTACAAACCCACTATTGATACTTGGAGAAAATGATCATTTACCAAAGATGGATAGAGGAACTCTCCCAAGTGGAGTTGCCAGAAAAATCTGTGGTGAAAATTTTATATATATTCCTGCCTTCATCTATCCTCTTCTAATTCATAAAAGAAGGATAAATAAAAACATAAATATATAAAAAATTATGCCTTATCGGGATGCCACGTAGATCCACAGATGTTCTTATTAGGGTGATCGGGTATGACATTCAGGAGAGGTGTACTATCTCAAAAGATAGAAGTCACCATCATATAATGAACCTAATCACCTTAATAAGGACTCCTAAGGACCATGGATCTTTGAAATGTACTAGAGATTCTTCCCCTACTGTACATGAAAAGTAAGCGGGTTTATTTTAATGGTTCGTTAAGTTCTCTACAGGGGCAAGCCCCCATAGTTAATTTCATCCTAAGGAATGAGATTCCATAAGAATACTCTTGATTAAGGTAAATGTTCATTGTCTCCAGAGATTTTGAAAAGGTAGGAGTATCAATTGATTAGTTTATTTTTAGAAGTCAAGTGAAATCGATCAAGAGGAGGGAGTTCTTATCGAAGCCAAATGAAAACAAGTAGGAGATGCTTAGGATACTAGAAAGCCTAGCAAGCATCCCAAACTCCCCTATGGTTAGGCTTTACATTTTTAAAATTGAATTAATTATTTTGAGTTGAATTTTTATTAGAAATGTAGGGCTCACAATTCTATGACACAAGGTCATGACAATACTAAGGGTGCTTGTAGCCTGCAAAGGAAAGTAGCAACCTCTAAACCTAAATCTAGGAAGCCTTAGCAAGGGCCAAAAGCATGAACTAAATGTAATGCGAAAATGGGTATTTGGTTTACCTCCACAAGAGAGGATAAACCACACACAAACTTTACAACTTTGGGGTGGCCAAACTAACTCCTATGGTTTTAAAATATGTAGGCATGTTAAATGCTTATATAAGATAGCAAGGTTGTTATTTATTTAGAAAGAGACTAAGTCCTTAAACACACTCTCTAAGAGACTAGATCATGTAAGGGATGCTTTAATGAATTAAATCTAATGCAAATTTTCATCGTATTATTTTCATTTTTGGGCAATCAATTTGACACACTCTTTAGGATTCTTTATGCCTAATGCATGAGAAATTAGATTATGGGCAAAAATTAGCAAGATAAGCAGGTGCGTTTCTACCATGGCTATCACACATCAAGCTAAGTTCTCTAGCAAAGGTGGAAGCCCTCCAATTAAGAGTGAAATAATATGCTTTTTTATGCATGATCTTAGAAAAGAAGACAACATCCAACAAAGGGGTCTCTAATTCTTTTATCTTGATTTTTAACTTAGGCTTTAGATGAGGTTATGAGTTGTTTATTTTTAGTTTGAATTGATTAGTTTGGTAGAAAGTTTATTTTCTAGGAGCCTAATCATCTTCCAGGCCATACATCAAAGCAAGGAAGAAACTAGGAAAAGATGCCATCTTAATTCACAAGCTAAACAAACATTAAATATTTTATAAAGCTAGAATAAAAGAATAAAAGGCCATTTTGTGGGGTGAGATCTAAAATCTAAAATTAAATTGGGTAGCCGAGCTCTACCCTTATACAACCTGGATTACAAATCAATTAATTTTAATTAAGCAAGGAATTCATGTTATGTGGGTCTTCTTTCTCCTTTCTTCTTTTCTTGTTTCTTCTTTCTTATTTTGGTTCCTTCTTTTGGATGGTTGGAATGTGGTTACTCCAAAGGATTCACATGGTATATAAGATGTAATCTTATAACCCATGTTCATCCTAATCCTCCATAATAATCATTTCAAAATCCTAATTGCAAAATTACATGAAAATGGGAAAAGGGAAATCTAAGTAAAACCTACAAAACAAAGATTAGCTAAACAAACCATACAATCCCAAGCATGTATATATATATATATATATTTGACTTAGCACCCTACACATGGGTAACCAAGTCCACTTGGCCTATTGAATTATGCTTAGGGGTATAAGCACCAGGACAACAAAAAAAATTTAATATTTTTATTATCACCCTTAAGCACAATCCCCTGTAGAAGATAATGATTAGACTAAATCGTCCTACCATTCAGTCTACACACATACACCCTAATATCCAGACTAGAATCAATACATCACAAAATAAAAGCAAACATCAAACCATGCACCGCCCAAACATAGGACTAGAAGTGGTGACTTAGCCTAATGTGTGTGCCATTTAAGGTTTGCGTGGTATGCTTAGCTAGGGATTTAAGGTTTAGATTTCCAGAGTATGAAAATATTCAGCTTGGATGGTGGTTTCAATTTAAGTTGTTTAGTTATTTTGTGTTAATTTTATTCTATGTTTTGATTAGGTTTGAGTGAATCCTACAATTAATTACTAAGTTGTAAGAGAGGAAAGAGAAGATAACTTCTTTTTCCTCTCTATAAGCAAAGGTGGATTCATATTTGACTTTTGTTTAGTGAATGTTTTATTATGTGTTTTAATTAATCTTTAGTTCAGATTTTCCCTAAACAAACATATTCAAAAAGAAAGATATTTTAAGATTAAGTGAATTACTATCATAAAACACACAACATTTTATTTCTTTCCCAACATTTGCATGCATATGGATGATTAATGCATGCAAATGGAAAAATTTAGTGCTGATGAATGCTAAGAGAAAGTGTTTAAGAAATTTAGATGTTTTATGATGCATGATTTTCATTAAGTAGAAAAGAGGGATTCTTTTATCCATTTTTCATATGCACATTTATATGTATGAAAGGCATAAGTGAGTACAACACCATTATTATCACCAGGGGTGTAAGGTACAAGACCTACTTATTGCTACTTAAAGCCTTGCAATCCTGGGGTTGTCCAGACTAATATACCACTTTCCTTAAATACATATGCATGTACAAAGGAAATAAATGGAAAAAGAAAGATGCAAAAGTTTATATTTATTTGTTTGATTTATTTATGAAATTTACATGTGTAAGTGTGGATGTCCTTCTTAATTTATAACATAGGAATTAATAAGAGTGGATTTAAGCAAGTGTTATTTTCTTTTCAAATGAACCATACACTTTGCAAATCCTATTGAAAACTATGTTAAAAGAGAAGAGAAGGAAAGCCACACAATGCACACCTTTATATTTTATGCACATGCAAGCATATAAATAATTATAACTAGCATACCTTTCAGTTTTGATATTTGATTTATAAATTTTAAAATAATTTTTAGATTTAATACTGATAATATCCTTACTTTAGCAATTTGACATAAAGGAAACATTTCATTTTAAATTTGATTTTTAGCAAGCATGAATGCATGATTTTCATATGACATACACATTTAGCATATTAGGAAATAAATGAAGTGATGAAAGCTTGTAAATTCATTCACCCTAATTAATTCTTAAAGACAATCCTATGGAACAAGATTATTTAAAGTGAATCAAATTTATTTTAAAGAGATTTTTGTTTTATTTTGAGTTTGATTTTTATTTGAGAAATATGAGAAGGTTTTCTAGTCCTAACCCATTCCCACATGTGTATGATGTTTTAGTTTAATTTTTAGGTGAATAGATCAATTTTATGCTTTGGTTAGGTTATGGTGTGAATTAAATGTATTAATTTACCCACTACCACTTTAGCATATTTAATCAAATAATTATGAGCCAATGATATGACATAAAACCACACAAGGAATTTAAATCAGTAATTCACCTAGGAAAGAAAGGTCCTAATGCAATTGGCTCACAATTAGTGATTAATTAAGCTAAAGGGTTTAGTTTAAGTACTTTCATAACCCTTCCCACACATGTGAGTTGGATTTTGATTTCTTTAAGCTGCTTAGGTTATTGAACACCTAAGCACCTAGCCAAGAAGGATTGATTAAGTTCTGAAATATTTTGATTTTAAAATTAAATTAATTAAGCAAGTGATTAAGGGATTAACCCTTAATTAAGTTTGGATTAAGGAAGGATTGGGGTTTAGGGAAAATTCAACAAATCCATTCCATAAACCTCTTCTCTACTTAAGTAAGGCTTAATTAACTTAATAAAGGGATTAAACCACAATTCATATGCTTAATTACCCTTAATTACATAAAGAGAGTAATTAAGGCATCATTAATTGATCTCCCTAATTAACTCATCAATAAATCCCAAGAAAAATAGGGGATGCAAAAGTCATCCCCCTAAATGAACATGAAAAGTTTGGGATTAATTAGTGGGATAATTAGGATGTAATTAGGGTTATTAATTTTTCATTAAAACCCTAATTGATGAAAATACATTATTCAAAATCCATTGAAAACATTTTAAAATTATTCTCCTAAGAAATATCTTTACAGTGCATTTCACCTTGTATTTTTATGATTTTTCTAGAATTAGTTATGTTATTTTGAAGTTTCCATGATTATCCATTAATTAAATAGCCTAATTAAGTGATTAATCTCGTCGGTGCCACGTGGAGGCTGACACGGCATGAGCTTGGTCCATAGAGAGATCTACTCAACACCATGAAAAGGAATTGACCAAATTCCAAGTGGTTTTGATTTTAAGGAACCCTATGGCCTAGGGGTAAAATGGTCATTTGGCTTGGATTTTGACATGAATATGTTTGGAATGATTGAAAAATAGGTTAGATCAGGTTTCAATGAATTTGGAGTTGATTTGATATGATTTGGCTAATGTTGACCCATTTAGATCAAAATGTGTCAACTTGGGTCAAGTTGACCAATTGGTCAAATTGGCTAAAAGTAAGGGTTGATTCAAGTTCATATGACTTTTAAAATGTTTTGGTAACTTTGGTTTGGTTCAATTTGGTTTTGATTTGGTTTTGGTTTATTTGATTTTTTAGGTCAAGTTGGGTTCAAGGTCAATTGGGCTAGGTTGGTTCTAGTTGGCCAATTGAGGCTTTGGCCAAGTTCAATAAATGATTTGGAATATACTTGACCCATTAGTTTCAATCAATTTGGCTTAAATCAAGTTTTGACATATTTTAACTTTTTAGGTCAAGTTGGGTCAACTTGGGTCAAGTGGCCAATTGGGCTAGGTTACGCTCATAAGTGATGACTCGATCAATTTCAAACATTGATCATGAATGAGTTTTGATCAATGGTTTCAATCAATTTAGCCTATGGTGAATTTTGGCTATTTTAGGTTTTATTTTGGCTAAGTGTTCACTTGGTCAACCCTTAGGTTTGACTTAGTTTGACCTAATTTGAGTGATTGATCATCTGATGATGATTGTTGCTCATAATGTGAGGCTTAGTTGGGCTTAGTTCAATCAAATTTGGGTAGGATTAGAATTTGGCTCATAAGGGGTACTTTAGGTCACTTTGGGTCAAGTGAGCCTAAGTGGGTCAAATGGCTTCATAAAAGCTTGATTTGAGTTTGATTGAGATCACATATGAACTTATGATTGAAACATAAATCCATTTGCAAGTGGTTTGAAGTCAAATGGGTTTTGAATCATTTGACAATTTGAAGTTCAAAAGGGTGAACATGAGTTTGACTTGGGTTTGATTTTTGAATTTGGTTTTAGTTTGATGATTGAAGTTTGTATTTATATTTGGATTCATGATTGAAGGATTGATTAAATCATGAAGAAAAATCAAGGGTTTGGCTTGATTTGAAATTGATTTGTCTAAGTCCAAGAATTTGACTTGGAAGGCTTAGGTTGAATTTTGGTTGAATTTTGGTTGAATTTGGATTTGATCTTGTAAATGATTTTTGGATATTTAAATATATATTTCATTTATATTTGTTAATGTAAATGAGAATATAAATTGGTTATGAGAAAATTCCTTGAATTTCAATTGATTTAGATATGATTTAGGCTAAGTCCATAAGATAGAATCAAAGTGACTTAGGAAAGATTTTTGATTTGGATTTGAATTTTGAATTTAGTTTAATTGATTTGAATTTATATTTCATTTACATATGTGAATACAAATGAGAATATAAATGGGTTATGAGAAAATTTCTTGAATTTGAATTAATTTGGATTTGATTTAGGCTAAGTCCATAAGAGGGAATCAAAGGACTCAGGAAAGATTTTTGAACTTGGAATTTCAATCATAAGCTTCAATTATTTGGAATTGATTTGAGTTTGAGAAAATCAATTAAGTTGGAATTGATTTAAGATTTGATGTTGATTTGATTTTGATTTTGGAGATAGTTTGATTTGGAGTTTGACCTGAAGATAGAAAGTGAGGAATTTGGTCTGCCAAGTGGATATGCAAATTTTCCTAACACCCTAAAGTATGACCTATTCCTATGGCTAACTCTTCTAAGTCTCTAGGGTTAGGTTGAGTGTCCACTTAATCACTAGATGTGTCTTAAGACTAAGGAACTCTTAAATTCTAAGATAAGTCCTATGTCTAAGATGGAGGGGTTGAGAGCTCATCCTAAAAATGTGGCAACAAGAAGCAAAGAAAACCAAGAATTCTCAATCCCATTCTTAATTAAAGCAATAAATCGATTAGAGAATCCAAATAAAAGCAAGAATTTATATAGGAAAGCCCAACCAATATTATCATAAGCTTTGAAAATGTCAAGCTTAAAAAAGCGTGTTTTAGTATGAACTTTGGCATTTAAATCATGGATCATCTTGGGCTAAAAAAACATTATCTGAAATGGATCTCCCTTTAACAAATTTGGTCTGATTTGGGGACATAATTTTAGGAAACAAGATACTCAACCTTTTAGTCAAAATCTTAGAAATAAGTTTATTAAAAAAAAGAGCAAAGCCTAATCGGCCTAAAATCACTCCAAATTTCAAGATTATGTTTTTTTGGAATTAAAATAATGGAGGTGCTAGCAAAATATTTGGGGAGAGTACTACCCTTAAAGAAATCAAGCACAGCTTTAACCAAGTCCTCTTCAATGATAATCCAACCATTTTTAGAAAAAGAGGGTAGTATAACCATGAGGGCCAGCCACAAAGTCTATATTCATACTTTGTAAAGTGTTAGCAATTCAAGACTCAAAAGGTAAGGAAGAAAGCATCCTGTTATCATCATCAGAAATGAGATTAGAGATAACTTTAGACCAAGAAATATCATCATAAGCAACATTTTTATTAAGAAGCTCTTTATAAAAAGAAACAACAAAATCAGTAAGCTCATTTTTATCTGAACACCAAACACCATTATTAGTTTTATTTTTATGAATGTGATTTAAAGCCTTTTCTTTTTAACCATGGCATGAAAATATTTAATATTATGATCACCATCAGAGATCTATTTCTTAGAGGCTTTTTGCTGCCAATTGGTCTCTTCTATGTCTTAATAACATGTTAACCTATTTTTAGCTTGAGCTAACAAATGAATTTTAGAAGTGTCATTAACAACAGCGTCTTCCAAAACTATAACTTCATTCTCCATTTCTTTTTATTTTATTATATTTTAGGTTTATTTTTTTATTTTTTTAAGTTCAGTTTTTATTTTTAGGTTTAGGTTTAGGTTTTAGTTTAGGTTTTGATTTTATTTTATTTTATTAATTTTATTTAAGTCTAGGTTTATTTATTTATTTTATTTTTAGGTGTTATTTAGTTTAGGTTTAGGTTTTAGGTTTAGGGTTTAGGGTTTTGGGTTTTTTTGGGTTGGGTTTAGGGTTAGGGTGTTTTTTTAAGATTTAGGGTTTAAGGTTCACTTTAGTGTTAAGGCTAGGGTTTTAAGGTTTGGGGTTTAGGGTCTATGATTAGGGTTCACATTTTAGGGTTTAGGGTTAGCTGTGGTCCAAGGTTTAGGGTTATGGTCTTTTTTAATTAAGTATACCCACACGTGTTTATTTTGTTTATTTAGTTTATTTTTTATTTATTTAGCATATTTTAATTTTAATTTTTATTTATGCTTATTTTTACTTTTATTTAGTTTAATTTATTTATTTTAGGTTTATTAATTTTAGTTTAAGCATTTTATTTTAGTTTGTTTTTTAGGTTTAGGGTTTGGAGTTTAGGTTTAGCAAGGCTTGGGGTTTAAGGTTTAGGGTTGTAGGTTTAGGTTGTAAGTTTAGGATTTTGGGTTTAGGGTTTTTTAGGTTTAGGTTTTAGGGCTTTTTTTTAAAATTAAGTAAACAGGTTCAGTTTATTTAATTTATTTAGTTTATTTTTTATATTTTTTTTTTTTTTTTAAATTTCATTTAGGTTTATTTTTCTTATTTAGTTTAGTTCATTTATTTTAGATTTATTTATTTTAAGTTAGGTTTTTTATTTTAGGTTATTTTTAGGTTTAGGTTTTTTTTAGTTGAGTTTTAATTTTATTTTATTATTTAGGTTTAGGTTTTATTTTTATTTTTAGGTTTTAGTTTAGGTTTTTATTTTATTTTTTCAAGTTTAGGTTTTAGATTTTTATTTTAGGTTTATCTTTAGGTTTTATTTTTTAGTTTAAGTTTAAGTTTATTTTTAGTTTATTTTATTTTATTTAGTTTAGGTTTAGGTTTAGGTTCTATTTTTTAGCTTAGTTTATTTTAGTTTAAGTTTAGGTTTATTTTATTTTATTTTAGGTTTAGGATTATTTTTAGTTTAGGGTTTAGGTTTATTTTCTTATTTCTTTTAGGTTTTATTTTAGGTTTATTTTTAGGTTTAGTTTTATTTAGTTTTATTTTAGGATTATTTTATTTATATTTTACATTTAGTTTTAATTTTATTTATGTTTTATTCTTATTTTATTTTATTTTATAGTTTAGTTTAGGTTTTAATTTAAATTATTTTAGTTTATTTTACTTTTATTTTATATTTAGGTTTAGGTTTAAGTTAATTATTTTATTTTATAGTTTATCTTATGATCAGGTTTTATTTAAAGGTTTAGTTTTAAGTTTATGGTTGATTAGTAGGAAGGGTGGGCCCAGTGGCTCAGTGATGTGGTCAGGTTTGTGGTTGGCCAGGGTTTAGGACTAGGGTTTGTGGCCTGGGGTTTGGGTTTGGGAGGTTTGGCCCACTTTAACGCTCAGGTTTGGGCCTGGTGAGGTTTGTGGTAAGGTCACCTCCTGATCAAGGCTATTTTAGTTTAGCCTCAGAGAAGATCAGTGGCCTTTTTGTTTTAGGGTCTGTGGTTTGTGGTCAGTTTAGGTTTAGATTATAATCAGGGTCAGGGTTAGGAGTTAAAGTAGGGAGGGTTTGGGTTTTTAGGGAATCAGTGAGGTGTGGTTTTAGAGGAACCAAGTTTAGGTTTTGTGATAGGAGGTCATTTAGGATTAAGTTGTGGAGGGCTCAGGATAGTTGTGGTGAGTTTAGGATTTTAACCCACAAACCCAGAGGATTAGTTTATTTTATTTATTTTATTTTATATATATTTTATTTTATTTAGGTTTTTATTTTTTATTTAGTTTATTACTACTTTTTATTTTATTTTAGTTTAGGTTTTAATTTTAGTTTATTTTTAGGTTTATGTTTAGGTTTATGCTTATTTTTTAGTGTAGTTTAAATGTTATTTTATTTTTTTAAGTTTAGGTTTTTTTATTTTTAGGTTTAGGTTTAGGTTTCTATTTTATTTTTTCCCGTTTAGGTTTTAGGTTTTTATTTTAGGTTTATTTTATTTTATTTTTTTTAGTTTAGGTTTAAGTTTATTTTAGTTTATTTTATTTTATTTAGTTTAGGGTTTAGGTTAAGTTTATTTTATGTTATGATTTAGGTTTTATTTATTTTATTTTTGTTTATTTTAGTTTAGGTTTAGGTTTATTTTATTTGGCTTATTTTAGGTTTAGGTTTTTTTTTGTTTAGGGTTTCGATTTTAATTTTTTTTATTTAGTTTTAGGTTTATTTTTTAGGTTTGGGATTTTATTTAGTTTTTATTTTATTATATTTTAGGTTTATTTTATTTTTATTTTATGTTTAGTTTTTAATTTTAGGTTTATTTGATTTTTACATTTAGGTTTTAAGAGTTTAGGTTTAGGTTTTAGTTTTTATTTTATTTTATTTTATTAATTTTATTTAAGGTTTATTTATTTAATTTATTTTAGGAGTTATTTAGTTTAGGTTTAGGTTTTTATTAGAGTGGGTTTAGGGTTTGGGGTTTGGGTTTAGGGTTTAGGGTAGGGTTGAGGTTTAGGATTTAGTGTTTATGGTTTAAGGTTTGGGTTTAGTGTTTAGGGTTTTAAGATTTAGGGTTTAAGGTTTAAGGTAGTGTTTAGTGGGTTTTAGGATTTGGGTTTGGGGTTTGGGGTTGTAGGGGTCCACATTTTTTTTTTGGGTTAGCTTTAGGATTTAAGGTTTATGGTCTTTTAATTTAGTAAACCCACATGTTTAGGTTTATTTATTTTATTTAGTTTATTTTTTTTTATTTTTTAGCATATTTTAAATTTAATTTTTTATGGTTATTTTAATTTATATTTAGTTTTAATTTAGTTTAGTTTTTTCTTTAGTTTATTAGGTTTAGAAGGTTTAGGTTTTATTTTATTTTAGGTTTTGGTTTAGGTTTTTTATTTTATTTTGGTTTAGGTTTTAAGTTTTATTTTAGGTTTATTTTAGGTTTATTTTTAGTTTAGGTTTAGGTTTATTTTAATTTATTTTATTTATTTTAGGTTTATTTATTTTTTAGATTAGATTATTTCATTTTAGGTTTAGGTTTGTTTTATTTTATAGGTTTAGTTTTTATTTTAGTTTTTATTTTATTTTATTTATTTTATGTTTTATTTTGAAGTTTATTTTGGTTTAGGTTTTATTTAGTTTTATATTAGGTTTATTTTATTTTATTTTAGGTTTAGTTTTATTTTTTTTTAGGTTTTTATTTTTAGTTTAGTTTAAGATTTTATTTATTTTATTTTATTTTAGTTTTATTTTATTTTATTTTTTTTAGGTTTAGGTTTAGGTTTATTTTATTTAGGTTTTATTCTATTTAAATTTTATTTTATTTTGGTTAATTTATTTATTTATTTTATTTTTTAGGTTTTAGCTTTTTTGGTTTAGGGTATGGTTAGAGAGTTTAGGATTTAGGATTTAGTTTTAGTGTTTAGGGTGGTTTAGGTTTTAGGTTTAGGTTTAGGGTTTAGGGTTTGTGGTTTAGGGTTTAGGGTTTAGGGTGGTGGGGTTAGGTTTAGTGGTTTAGGGTTGTTTTAGTTTAGGGAATAGGGTTTTGTATTTTAATAGAGAATAAATGATTCAATATTTCTTCTTTTCGATTTCATCAACCAAGTAACACACCAAGTTTTCTAAGACACAAGTGATGAGATAGATAAAAATGAGCATGCATAGAAAAAATCAAAAACCCTAGATAACTAGAATCATCTCTATTGCAAAGACAAAGTTCCATAAGCAACAAATCATATCGACCATCTTTCAGTTTCTCTAGTTCCCATCAGAACCACCCCACTCGAAAGTAGGATCCACCATCATATCCTCGATCTCTCCTCGCCACCACCATGGCGAACCTCCGACCTCCCGCCTCCATAACTAAGACTACTCACCACCACCTCCATATCCAAGAGCACCTCCGATCCCTCACAACCACTACACAATCGCCTCTTCCACCATAGATCTAGACTAAGCCTGGTTGATTGCCGTTCATCGTGAAGGTTCTCGCCCATTCTGTGGTTTAGGTTTATTATGTTTAGGGTTTAGGATTATTTTTAATTTATTTAGTTACTTCAAGTTTAGGTTTAGGGTTTGGGTTTAGGGTTAGGGTTTAGGGTTTAGAGTTAAGGGTTTAGGGTCTATGGTTTAGTTGTGATTTAAGGTTTTTTATCTTAGGGTTTAGTGGTTATTTTAGGGTTTGGATTATAGTTTAGTGTTTAGGATTAGGGTTTAGTGTTTAGGCTTTAGGGTTTAGGCTTTTGAGGGTTTAGGGTTGGGTTTAGGGTGGGTTTGGGTTTAGAGGGTTTAGGTATATGGCTTAGGGTTTTTTTTTTTAAATCAAGTAAACCAAGTAGGTTTAGTTTATTTAGATTATTTTATTTATTTTAGTTTATTTTATTTTATTTTTTTATTTTTAGGTTTATTTCAATTTTTATTTAGTTTAGTTTTTTTTATTTTTGATTTATTTATTTTAGTTTAGGTTTTTTTATTTTAGTTAATTTTTTTAGGTTTATGTTTAAGTTTATGATTAAATTTTAGTTGTTTATATTTTTATTTTATTTTTTTAGTTATAGGTTTTATTTTTTTTATTTTTAAGTTTAGGTTTGGGTTTTTTATTTTATTTTTGGTTTAGGTTTTAGGTTTTTTATTTAGGTTTATTTTAGGTTTTATTTTTAGAGTTTAGGTTTATTTTAGTTTATTTTATGTTATTTATTTTTATTTAATTTTAGTTTATTTTTTTTAGGTTTGTTTAGGTTTTATTTATTTTATTTAGGTTTATATTTTATTTTGATTTTTTTTTATGTTTTACATTTTAGTTTAGGGTTTAGTTTATTTTATTTATTTTAGGTTTATTTTTGGTTTAGGTTTTATTTAGTTTTTATTTTTTTAATTTATTTCAAGTTTATTTCTTATTTATTTTACATTTAGTTTTTTATTTTATTTTATTTTTATTTTAGTTTATTTTTATTTTTTTATTTTTAGTTTCTTTTGGTTTTTATTTTATTTTAATTTAGTTTAGTTTATTATTTTATTTTATTTTAGTAGTTTAGGTTTAGGTTTATTATTTTGGGTTTTATTTTATTTTATTTTATATTCTTTGTTTAGGTTTGTTTTGTGTTTATATTTTAGTTTGGGGTTGTGGGTTTTGGTTTGTATTTGTGTGGTTTGGGGTTTGCTCTTTGTGGTTTAGTGGTTTCCTAGGGTTTGGGGTTTAGGGTTTTGTGGTTTAGGGTTTTGTGGGTTTGTGGTTTAGTTTAGGGGGTTTTTATTTTATTTTTTTAAAATCAATAATTTGGTATTTAGTTTTTTATTATTTTAATTTTAATTTAACCAAAAATTTATTTTACTTTATTTTAGTTTAGGTTATTTTAGTTTAGGTTATGTATTTATAGTTTAGTTTATTTATTTAGATTTAGTTATTTTATTTTTATTTAGGTTTATTTAGATTATTATTTTTATTTTTTTAGTTTATTTTATTTTTTATTTTTATTTAGTTTGGTTTATTTATTTTAGTTTTAGGTTTTTTATTTTAGTTTATTTTTTAAGTTTAGGTTTAGGTTTATGTTTATTCTTTAGTTTTGCTTTATTTTTATTTAATTTTTTTTAGGTTTAGGTTTTATTTATAAGATTTAGATTTTATTTTATTTTTTTTAGGTTTACATTTTAGGTATTTATTTTAGGTTTATTTTAGGATTTATTTTTTAGTTTTAGGTTTATTTTTTATATATTTTATTTTATTTAGTTTAGGGTTTAGGTTTTTATTTTTGGTTTAGGTTTAGGTTTTATTTATTTTAGTTTAGTTTATTTTGTTTAGTTTAGGTTTTATTATATTTGTTTATTTTTAGCTTAGTTATTTTATTTAGGGTTCATGTTTTATTTATTTATTTATTTTAAGATTATTTTTTTTTAGGTTTAGGTTTTAATTAGTTTTATTATATTTTAATTTACGTTTTTTTTATTTTATTCTGGTTTTATTTTAGGTTTATTTTATTTTTTAGTTTAGTTTAGGTTTTTATTTATTTTATTTTATTTTAATTTTTATTTATTTTATTTTAGTTTAGTTTTTATTTTTTATTTTATTTTATTTTTAGGTTTAGGATTAAGTTAAGGTTTAGGTTAAGGTTTAGATTTTAGTTTAGATTTTTTATTTTATTTTATTTAAAAAGTTTTTATTTATTTTATTTTAGGTTTTTAATTTAGGTTTAGGTTTTAGGTTTTTTGGTTTAGGGTTTAGGATTTTGTGGGGGTTTAAGGTAAGGTTTAGAGTTTGGGGTTTAGGTTTGGGTTTAGGATCTGAGCAGGAGGATTTGGGGTAGGGTAAGGTGGGGAGTTTTAGTTTAGGGTTTAGGGTTAGTTTGTGGTTTTTTGTGTTTAGGGTTTAGGGTACAGGATTGGTAGGTTTTAGGGTTATTTTAGGGTTTAGAGTTTTTTTTATTTGTTTTATTTATTTACTTTTTTGTATTTTTAAATTAAGTAAACTAGAATGTTTAGGTTTATTTAGTTTATTTAGTTTATTTATTTTTATTTATTTAATTTATTTTATTTATTTATTTTTTATCCAAGATTATTTTATTTCAATTTAGTTTAGTTTATTTTTAGTTTTTAAGGTTTAGGTTTAGGTTTAGGTTTAGTTTTAGTTTAGTTTTATTTTTTATTTTATATCTATGTTTAAGTTTATTTTTATTTTAGGTTTAGGTTTAAGTTTCATTTTATTTTTAGGTTTATGTTTTAGGTTTTATTTTAGGTACATTTTAATTTTAGGATTAGGTTATTAGTTTATTTTATTATTTTATTTAGGTTTAGGTTTAAGTTTAGTTTGTTTAAATTTTGGTTTAGGTTTAGTTATTTTAGTTTAGGTTTAGGTTTATGTTATTTTTATTTTAGGTTTTGGTTTCTTTAGTTTAGGGTTTAGGTTTTATTTTTATTTATTTTTTTGATTTTATTTTAGGTTTATATTTTAGGTTTAATTTTATTTAATTTTATTTTATTTTATTTTAGGTTTATTTTATTTTTTCTTTTACTTTAGTTTAGCTTTCATATTATTTTAGTTGTTTTTATTTTGTTTTATTTTCTTTGATTTTGATTTAGGTTTAAATTTTAGTTTAGTTTCATTTTATTTTAATTTTTATTTTATTTTATTTTAGGTTTTATTTATTTATTTTTTAGGTTATGCATAGTTTAGGTTTAGATTTTTAGCTTTTTAGGGTTTAGGGTTTAAGGTTTAGCGTTTAGAGTTTGGGCTTTAGGGTTTAGGGTTTAGGGTTTAGGATTTAGGGTTTAGGTTTTAGGGTTTAGGGTTTAGGGTTTAGGGTTTTAAAGTTTAGGGTTTAGAGTTTAGTGTTTTAGGGTTTAGGGTTTAGGGTTTAAGTTTTATGTCTAGGGTTCAGGTTTTTGGTTTTTTTTTTAAAATAAAGGACAAATTCATATTCAACATTATTTCTTTTCAATTTCATCAACCAAGTAACACACCAAGTTTTCTAAGACACCAGTGACGACATAGATAAAAAAGGAGCAAGCATAGAATAAATCAAAAACCCTAGATAATTAGAACTGTCTCTACTATAAAGACACAGTTCCATAAGCGGCAGATTGACTCGATTCGTTCTAGTTCCAAGAACCACTCTCTGACTAGCGATCCAACATCATATCCCCGATATCTCCTCTGCTATCGCCACGAGTGTAACCTCTATCGCTTCTCCTGCCTCCATAACCACCACTGCTCCGACCACCACCTCCATATCCACAAGCACCTCCAAACCACCACTTGATCAGCCCGCCTTGATCCACCAGATCTACACTAAGCCTAGTTGACATTGATGTTCGGCCACAAGGTTCCCCATTCTGGGTTTAGGTTTAAGTTTAGGTTAATTAGGTTTTGGAGTTTACGTTTATTTTTTTAATTTATTTAGTTACTTTATGTTTACGGTTCGGGGTTTAGGGTTTAGGGTTTAGGATTAGGGTTTAGTGTTTAGGGTTTACAGTTAGGGTTTAGGGTTTGGGTTGTATATGTTTAGGGTTTAAGGTTTGGGTTTAGGGTTTATGCTTTGGGGTTTAGTTTAGATTAGGTTTAGGGTGGGAGTTTATATGGTTGTGGTTTTTTTTAGTTTAGGGTGTGTTTAGGTTTAGGTGGGTGGTTTTAGTTTAGGGATTTTTTTTAATTAAGTAAGACAGTTTTAGTTTTAGATTTAGTTTAGGGTTTAGGTGGGTTTAAGGTAGGTTTAGGGTTTAAGGATTATGGTTTAGGGTTTAGGATTTAGGGTTTAGTATTTTTTTTTTAAAATTAAGTAAATCAATAGGTTTAGTTTTATTTTGTTTATTTAATTTATTTTTTATTTATTTTAGTTTATGTTATTTTTATTTAGGTTTATTTTATATTTTATTTAGTTTAGTTTATTTATTTTAAGCTTATTTATTTTAGTTTAGGTTTTCATTTTAGTTAATTTTAGGTTTTTTTATTCTTAGGTTTATTTTACTTTTAGTTTAGTTTTGGTTTATATTTATTTTATTTTATTTTCAGGTTTAGGTTTAGGTTTAAGTTTAGGTTTTTATTTTATTTTAGACTTGAATCTTTAACGAACTCATTCATCATCAAGTTGAGTGCTATGTCTATGATCTTGTGGTCAAAAGTATAGAAAAGGAAGACTATCTCTTTGATTTGAGAGTAGTTTTTGAATAGTTAAGACAATTTAACCTCAAAATGAACCCCCTTAAGTGTGCATTAGTGGCTTCTGGGTTTGTTGTCCCACATCGTAGTCAAAATCAATCGTGAGAAGATCAAGGTGATATTAGAAATTCCACCCCCTAAATGTTTAACTCAACCTTAGATCATTTCAAGGGTGGTTGGCATATCTAAGATGATTTATATCCAACTTATCGGGAAGATGTTAGCCATTCTCAGCACTTTTCAAAAAGGCCACCAAGTTCAAGTGGGATGACAAGTGTGAGCATGCCTTCGAAGATATCAAGCATTACCTGATGATGTCACCGGTTCTAGCAACCCCTATTCCAGGAAAGCCTCTCAGACTTTACACTATTGCGTTAGACAACTCCCTGGGTTTTTTGTTGGCCCAAGCCAATGATGAAAGGAAGGAAAACACACTCTACTACCTCAGCCATCATCTAATCCCTACTAAGGCTAATTATCCAACCAGTGAGAAGTATTTCCTAGCATTAATCTTTGCATCTCAAAAGTTACAGCACTACATGCTTCCTCATAAAGTGAACTTAATCTCTAGGATCAATCCACTACAGTATCTAATTACACGGCCGGTGCTATCTTAATGGTTGGCACGATGGTCCATGATCCTCTCAGAGTTTGACATTACCTTCGTACCCCCCATGCGGTGAAAGAACAAGCACTAGCTAATTTCTTAGCAACACACCCATTTCCTGCTTACTTTCCACTGAGTGATGATCTCCCTGATGAACAAATCATGAACTTAGGGGATACTAGCATTCACCATTTGGAGATGTACTTTGATGGTGCAACTTCCTCTCAAAGAGGTGAAAAACCATAATCTACTATTCCAGGAAAGGTAAGGTTAGGAATAGTTCTCTTAACTGGATGATGTGATGAGATTCTCATATCATCCATCCAATCCTTACACCAACAATGAAGTCAATATGAGGCTCTAATTATAGGTTGAGTTATGCTACTCCAAGCATCTAAAACATCAACATCTTTGGGGATTCTTAGCTAATTATCAACCAAATTGCTAGGTCCTATAAGATTATAAAGCTCAAGCTCCATCACGATCACAAGTACACCATGGAGTTGTTGGCCCAAGTCCTAGAGGTTACAATTTATAAGATTCCTCGAGGATAGAATGTCAGAAGTATGCTTTTAGCTGCTTTCCAAGGAGTTGGCATGTCTGGAGGATGAGTCCTTATCAATAAAGGTCCAAAAAAGACAATTCTTATCCCTTATTTATATTGAACTTATCAAAAAGTACTCTCTGGAAGGGGAGGTTGCCATTTGCCAAAAAGGATGAAGAGCTAGATTGGAGGCAACCATTCGTGGATTACCTAAATAAAGGCAAACTACCTCAAGAGAAGTCCCAAGCCCATCAGATGAAGTAGAGAGCACTTTCCTACGCTCTTGTGGATGGTGTCTTGTATTGGCGCTCTTTTGATCATATGTGGTTACATTATTTAGACAATCATGAAGCCCATAAGATCATGATCGAAGTACACTCAAGATTATGTGGAGCCAACCAATCGGGTCTGAAGATGAAAGCTAAGCTAAAAAGACTAGGATACTACTAACAGTCGATGATCAAATATTGCATGGATATGGCTAGTCGAGGCCACCAATGTCAAATACACGGTGTGGTCCAACACCAACCACCAAACATTCTACATCCTACATTGGCCTCATGTCCATTCGAGTGTTGGGGTACCGACATAGTGGGTCTGATTGATCCTCCTTCTTCCAAGGGTCATCGGTTCATCTTGGCTTCAACTAACTACTTTTCCAATTGGGCGAAGGTGATTCCGCCTAGAGAGGTCATAGCTCAGCATGTGATCCATTTTTTTAGGAACCATATCGTATATAGGTTTGGAGTGCCTCGATGAATTATATCTGATAATGTTACTACATTCAGAGCACTGAGATCAACAACTTTGCTCGGAGACATAGCATAGATTGGAGATATTCTACCATCAACTACTAGAGGGAAAATGGCTTAGCAGAAGTCTTCAACAAAATAATCATCCAAATACTAAAAAAGACACTCAACAACAACAACTGATAGTGGCATGAGCAGTTAGTTGAAGCCTTGTGGGCCAACCACACCACATATAGAACTCCAACTCATTCTACTCCTTTCTCCTTAGTGTATGGGTCCAAAGCCATTCTACCATTAAAAGTCCAACTCCCATCACTAAGGATAGTTGTGGGTAGCAAGATCACAATAGAGTAGAATAGCAAGTTGCAGTTAGAAGAGCTCGATGGTTTGGAGGACAGACGCCTACGGACATGCCAAAACCTCGAGTTGCACAAAGCTAAAATGATTCAAGATCACAACAAGTTGGTCCGGCCTAGATCTTTTCAAGTAGGAGAGCTTATTTTTGATCTAAGGAGACCGACTATTGCTAGTCGTAAAGTGGGAGGCAAGTTTGAACCCACTTGGGAAGGCCCTTTTGCCGTAGAGAAGGCCTACCAAGGAGGATCTTATCAGCTTATTAATCATAAGGGAGAGCGCCCAATACTTTTAATCAATGAGCTCTACTTAAAGAAATATTATAAATCATATTTGAAAATAATTATCATCAATAAAAATTCTATTTTGAATTCAATCTCTTCCATGTTGAAATTATTCTTATTTGTGAATCTACCACAATGTGTTTAGGGTAGGTGTAAAGAGCCTACGCAGCATCATATCCTTAATCGACACAACACGAACACAAACTACACACAAACATATAAAATAAACACATATCTTTTATCTCGAGATACTCTGAGTTAATATAATGTCCCCAGCGACACTCACTGAGTAGCTACTCTAGGTCGGGCTGACATGCTACCCTACTAGTGTGTCACCCTAGTGGTCTTCTTGCTTTGGAGGATGTAAGTCTGCTACGCTTTCCTTACTTGGCCATCAACACCGATAAGTTTAGTTTGATAGGCCTTACTACGCACCCAGTAAGCTACCTTATGTTGGCTTCATTTAAGAGGATGTGAGTCTGCTACACTTTCTTCTTGGATTAGCCTTCATGCACTAACTGGGTTGAGTATATTTGAGGTTTAGGATAAGTCCCCTAGCAGCTCCTTTCCTCCTGACTGCTTCAAGTCTTGGTGCAGTCCTTCCTTAGGGCTCCCCATTAAGTAGTCGCTCTAGGTCAGATAGTATCTGTCCCACCGATGACAGACTATCCCGATGATCAATTTTGCTTGGAAAGTTGTAAGTGTACACGCTTTATTTCAAGGTTGATCGCTGCACCCGATGGGCACCTTAGGTTTCTTGGTTCTCACTATGCTGATGGATACACCACTCATGCTGACGGATACACCTTAGGTTGGTTGGTTCTCACATCTTAGATACACCACTCATAGCATATTTAAGTCCGCTATGATTTCTCTTGAGTTTGCCACCTTACCTATAGGTTTTTTTTTTTCCGTGGCTTAGATAAAGCCCTAGCGACCTCAGGCACTATATTTGGATCATGTGCTTTGCAACACCATTTAGACAGTACCTAGGTTACTATCGAATTGGATAGTTCCCCTTTTCTAGTAACCACCCTTGTGGTTGGAGAATCCATCCTGTGGATGTGCAGATTTTCCCTTGGTCCAACACTGAGATAAGTCAAAGTCGACATAAGCCCTTCTCAAGCAGGGTCCTCGACAACAGGTCCATGAAAATATATAAACAAAATATATATTCACTTGTGGATTAGAGGACACCCTAGTGGTACATTTTCCCAAGCAAGTATCCTATCTTTAGGGAAGTGTCAGCAAAACTCCCTATAGGAATCACGTGACTACTCTTGAGTTGATAAAAGTCCCTAGTGAAGATCACTCAGTAGTCGCCCCTAAGTCAGGTTTGATTTGTTGTGCTACCAACAGGTCACCACCAGCAGTTGTTCCCCGCTTTAAAACATGTAAGTCTACTATGCCTTCTTCCTAGCACAGCCGTTGCACCGCAAAAGGCAACCCCTCAGAATGGCTAGCTCTACCCCATGGCTAGTAGGCTATCCATTTTGATTTATAAATTTTAGATTAGACAAGTTCGATATAGCCCCTTCTCAGTGGGTCCATCTCACACCGACATGGTCCATAAATTAAATCTATCAAATTTTATTGATCTCACATCCCCAGTGGATATGGCCTCAATTTGAAATCAAATTAAACCAAACAAATCATATCAAATCATATGAAATTAAGATAAAATTAATCTTGACTACTTTTGAGTTGACATAAGTCCCTAGTGGCATTCACTAAGTAGCCTCCCTAAGTTAGGTTTGATTTGTTGTACATCTAATAAGTCACCCTAGCATTGTTCCTCGCTTAGATGATGTAGCTATTCACGCCATCTTCCTAGCATAGTTGCACATCAAAGGCAACCCCTTAGGCTTTACCTGTAATTGGTAGACTATCCCTTTAGATTTATAACCCTAAGGTAGGTCAAGGCTGATATAGTCTCTTTTCAATGGGTCCATCGCACACCTATAGGGTCCATACATTAACTCATATTAAATTAAACCCATTCTAATTTTCCCTAGTGGAGTTAAATCACACCCTTCTCCCTAGTGGAGCCCTAAATAATATATAAACAAGTCAAGCAAATAAATCAAATTCAAAACCAACTTCCCTAGTGGAGCCAAATTAAACCAACTCCCCTAGTAGAGTCTAAATCAAAGAAATCCAACCAAACTCTTATCCACAGTGGATACATATCCAAACATGAAATCAAACTTAAATCTTAATCCCCAACGGATAGCTCAACCCGCTTCCTAGTGGAAGGTTCATATACCCATCTCAAGTGGAGCACATATCTCTAGCAGATATGCCTCCACATCAATTAAAATAAAATAAATTAAAGTTGATTTAATCTTAATCCTTGGTTGATTAAAGATTCTTATCCTGAGTAGAACTTCATTCCATAAATCAAATCAAACTTAAACCTTATCCCCAACAAATTTTCTTCTTCTATGCCCTTGACATAGACCCCTCACATGTCATGTCCAATGCATGTGTGATCCCCTAGCAGATCTCCCTCTATGTCCTTGACATGGAATTATCATCAAATCCTATTTCTTCTCTAATGCACTTCTTTAATACTTCAACCAAAAGCCTAATAATGTATTCATTCAAATTACATCATCTTAACATTGTAATCAACATTTTACTATTTATGGTGGTGCAGGCTCAAACTAACTATGCAATATCATGCTAAACATATTATAGTGTGAATTAACACACTTTATTATATTATAATATATGATGTTATATTATAATTTGCTATAATATAGTATATTGTCTAACATTACACCTCATTAGAATCACTTAAAAGAAACAAGTAACAAAATTTTCAAAAAATATGAATGATGTTCATGTTGGATGTTAAATTATTATTTTTCTATTAGAAATTGTACAAAATAGCATAATTTTGGTGTTGCTTCTTGGTGTGTGCCATGAATTTGGCAAAATTCTTCCATCTCAACCTTCAAATTATCTTACATTACACCTTAAAATGAATGACTTTAAGGAAAAAATTTAGAAAAATTTGGTTGAAAATGAACATTTATTTTGGATGCAAAATTCCATTCTTTTGATTAAATGACACCATAGCACACCCCAATGATGTTCCCTAAAGCTTACCTTAAATTTTGCCAATTCCCATCATCTCACCTATAAATCAATATTTTTTAATTATATCAATACAAACTCTACTACATCATACTATAACAAACTAAAATATGCTAAACAATAAGTAGTAATACACAATAGTATGCTATAATGCATGATGCTACACTATGTTATCGCATCCTATATTATACTACACTATAACATATTATATTATATTTTATTGCATATCACATCATAAGGGATTGCTTAAGATAAAAAATCATAAATTAGTATAAATAATAAAAAACTATATATTTTAGTCATATTACTTACATATTTTAAATTGAAATAATATATTATGATGCCATGCTCTACCTATTATGAATTTGGCCAAATTTCACCATTTTAAAGTCTAAATCAACATTTTTATAAATAATTCTTGTGTAGGCTCTACTGCATGATTGTAAAATACTAAAAGATATTAAAATGTGTAAAAACATCTAATAATTATTTTGAACATAAAATCTTACTTTTTAGACTACAAGTGGCATAGCACACCTTTGGAACTACAACCTAATTCACACTTCAAATTTAACAAATTTCATCATCTGATTTATTAAATCAATATTTTTATGATTTATATTAATATAACAAATAATACCATAATATACTAAAACATTTCAAAACATCTTATAATATCTAAAAACACATTACTACATGCTCAAATATATAATGCTACATTATATAATATATGTTATTATAATATAATTTGGGTTAGGGTTTGGTATTCAAATGTTATAGTCAAGGGAAACTCTCTTGAGACAATTTCTTTAGCTACCATAACTATGTTAGGATTAGTCATTCTACTCTTAATAACATCTTTATTTAAGGTTTAGGGTTTAGGATTAGTTTAGTGTTTAGGGTTTAAGGTTTAGGGTTTAGGGGTTTAGGGTTTAGAGTTTAGGGTTACAGGTTTAGGGTTTGTGGGTATATTTTAGGGTTTAGGGTTTAGGGTTTGGGTAGTTTTAGGGTTTAGGTTTTTTTAGTTTAGGGTTTAGGTTTTAGAGTTTGTATTTGGGTTTAGGGTTTTAGTTTTTAGTGTTTAGGGTTTAGGTTTAAGGTTTAGGGTTTAGGGTTTGGTTTTAGGTTATGGTTTAAGTTTTAGTTTAGGTTTAGGGTTTAAGGTTTTTTTTAGAGAACAAATTTAGATTCAACATTTTTTCTTTTTCATTTCATCAACCTAGTAGTACCCCAAGTTTTCTATGATAGAAGTGATGATATAGATCAAAAATGAGCACCCATAGAGTTAATCAAAATACTTATATAAATACACAGTTCCATAAGGAGCATCGACGGCCGCTCTTCGATTCTTTTAGGTCCCATCGGCACCCTAGAATGATGCCATCATATCGTTCACCACCATTGTAACCTCTCACCTCCCACCTCTATAACCACCAGCTCTAACCACCACCTCGAGCATCCCAGATAACACTACCATAACCACTACCTCCCCTTGCTCATCACAAATCTGACTAATTTTGATCGTGATGTTCCTACCATCAAGGTTTCTCCCATACTTAGAGTTTAGGATTAGTTATTTGATTTAGGTTGTTTTATTTAGGGGGTAGGTGTGGTTTAGGAGTTTGGGGTGGTGGGTTTGTGTAGGGTTTAGGGTTTTTAGGGTTTATGGTTAGGGTTGTAGGTAGTAGGGTGTGGGTTTAGGGTTTAGTTTATAGTTTAGGGTTTAGGGTTTAGGTTTATTTTAAAAAATTAAGTAAACCAGGAGTTTATTTTTTATTTTTATTTTAGTTTATTTTATTTTTTACTTAGGTTTATTTTATATTTCATTTAATTTAGTTTATTTATTTTAGGTTTTTATTTTAGTTTATTTTAGGTTTAGAGTTATGCTTATTTTTTAGTTTTTTAATTTTATTTTAGTTTATTCTTTATTTTTTTATTTAGGTTTTATTTTATTTTGTTAGGTTTTTTTTTTATGTTTTAGGTTTTATTTTTAGTTTAGGTTTAGGTTTATTTTAGTTTATTTAATTTTTTAGTTGGGTTTAGGTTTAGTATTTATTTTAGTTTAGTTTATATTAGTTTAAATTTAGTTTAATTTTAGTTTAGATTTAGTTTATTTTATTTTAGGTTTAGGTTTTTAGTGGATGAGTTTATTTTATTTAATTAAGTTTATTTTATGTTTATTTTTTTAGGTTTAGGTTTTTTATTTATTTTTTTTAATTTTATTTTGGTTTATTTTATTTTATTTTTAGTTTTATTTATTTTAAGTTTATTTTAGGTTTATTCTTTTTAGTTTAGTTTATTTTGTATTTTATTTTATTTTAGTTTAGTTTTATTTTTATTTTATTTTATTTTATTTTAGGTTTCTTAGGTTTAAGTTTAGGTTTAAGTTTTATTTTATTTTATTTATTTTATTTAGTTTAGGTTTTTATTTTTTTATTTTTAGGTTTATTTTAGTTTTAATAGATTTAGGTTTGGGTTTGGGTTTAGGCTGGGTTAGGTTTTGGTTTAGGGTTTAGAACTAGTTTGTGGTTTAGGCCTAGGGTTTTAGGGTTCAGGGTTAGGGTTTTTAAGGTTTTGTTTAGGGTTTAGGGTCAGCCTCATGGTCCGTATTTTAGGGTTTTAGGGTTTTTGTGGTAGGTTTAGATTTTTTGTTTTTTAATTTTTAAATTTTAAATTAAGAAAGTTAGGTTTATTTTATTTACTATTTAGTTTATTTTATTTTATTTTAGTTTATTTTGTTTTATTTTATTTAGGTTTATTTTATTTTTTTAGTATTTTATTTTAGAGTTGTTATTTAGTTTAGGTTTTATTTTAGTTTATTTTTTTAGTTTTGGCTTTAGTTTAGTTTATTTTTATTTTATTTTAGGTTTTATTTTATTTTTGGTTTTGGTTTAGGTTTTATTTATTTTAGGTTTAGGTTTTAGGTTTTATTTTAGGTTTATTTTTTTATGTTTCTTTAGTTTTAGGTTTATTTTTAGTTTATTTATTTTATTTATTTTAGGTTTAGTTTAGTTTATTTTAGGTTTAGTAGGTTTTATTTATTTTAGTTTAGTTTATATAGTTAGCTTGAATTTTATTTTTTATTTTAGGTTTAAGTTTTTTTTTTTTAGTTTAGGATTTAGGTTTTATTTTAAATTTATTTTTAAGTTTTATTTTTAGGTTTATTTTTTAGGTTTAGGTATTTATTTAGTTTTTATTTTATTTTATTTTAGGTTTATTTTATTTTTATTTTAGGTTTAGTTTTTTTTATTTAGGTTATTTATTTTTTACTTTAGTTTAGGTTGTCATTTATTATTTTATTTTTTATTTTTAGGTTTAGGTTTATGTAGTATTAGTTTATGTTTTTATTTTATCTTATTTTATTTATTTTATTTTAGTTTAGGCATTTTAATTTATATTTTATGCTTTATTTAGTTTACATTTAGGTTTTTAGCTTTTAGGTTTAGGATTTGTATTTAGGGTTTAGGGTTTAAGGTTAGTGAGGGTTTAGGGTTTAAGGTTTAGGTTTAGGGTTTGGTTTAGGGTTTAGGGTTTTTTAGGATTTAGAGTTTTTTTTTTTGAAACCCAATATTGGGAATTTTATTGCCACGAGGGTTACAAGATCCTGAAAGGATAAACCCAAAACCAGCTCAAAGAGCTACAATTAGCCTAGAGTAAATCCCCATCTAAGTACATCCAAATGCAAAATAGAGAAAATGAAAGCAAAAGATACAAAATGATTAACATAGAGAAGCAAATGGATAGATGGGCCAAAGCTCATCAGATTTGAGAATGCATGCCATTAGGGAGCAAACCCAAGAGAAGGAGAAAAATGTATCCGCAAATATGTAGAAATGTAAAATTAGCATAGTAATACAAACAAAGTGAAAGGTAAAAGTAGCATAACCGAGAAAATTATAGAAGTGTGAGAGTTCCACACCAAATTGGGGTAGATGCACATATGAGCATCCAAACTTTAGGAAGGGTTACATCACAAGAGCTACTACCAAACCAAAAGGAGTGAAATCATCATAGCCATCATTACAAATGAAGATAGTGCCATTTGTTGAAAGTCTTATGAGCCTTAGTACCGCAGAACCTAAATAAAGCCATATACTTATAGAAAGGATACAACAAAGAGCTGAATGTATCACCACTATAGTCACCATAGCATGAGAATTTTACCCATATAAAAATGAACCATATTGGCCACATCCACCTTATTAATACCTGATCTAAGAGTAAAATTAATCCAACAAGAAAACCCACCACAAGTAAACAGTAGAAAAGGCCAGGCAGAAGATAGAAACAATAGACAATCAGCTGAAAAGTCAACAAAAATCCTGCTAAGCATATCAATTAGCATGTAAATAACACCATCCCAAATCATATGAAACTTATAGGCCAGGGAAATAGCTCAGGAATACAGCCCATAAAAAGGATACCCATTCAGAGTAAACAATACATATGCACAAACACCAAGTTAATAGTGTAAACACAACATGAACTGCATAAGTCAGAACAGAACCAAGATGGGAATGCAACAGCAGATTAGATAGACCACAAGCCAGCAGGCAGTAAATAACACAAACAATAATCAGAAACAACTGGCTTCAGGGCATAAAACTCGATAATCCAATCAGCCAACAACCAAGATAGCAAACCAAGATAGTAAGCCAAATATTGCACCCAACAGAGGGTAATCTAGTCAGTAATAATAGTATTACATAGACCCAAAATGGGGATCAGAAGAAAACCATCATTTAAATCTTTCAAGAGAAGGAAAAGCAGACTAGCATCTAATCCAACATCATCAGTAAAATCAGGATGAAAGGAAGGAAAGAAGCAAATCCAATCTTGCAAAAAAATAATTGTAATAACAGGAAAATTAAACATTCTTCCCTTACAGGTTGAGGAAGGGGGGTTGGTGAGCAAAATAGGAGCCACAACCCTATTTAAGAGGGAAAATACAAATAAAGAAGGCCCCACCATGAAGTTGTAAATCATAGCAAACCAAGCATAAAGACATGAGCCTACAAGTAGCCAAAATAAAAAAATAGTTTGAGAATAGGCAACAGGAAAAGAAGACAGGAAATAGTCTCAATCGTGAAAAGAAAAGCAAAATACAGTAAGTCCCAAAAAATAGTATTGATGGTGGCCCATCCCTCCAGACGAAAAATAAGACATCTCCATCCAGATTAGGGAAACAGAAGCACATTTCCATTAGCAAGGGAAACAAATCGAGGGACCCCACAAGATTGGATAATTAAGAAAGCCCAGTGAGCTGAGATCACAATAGAACTAGAAAAGATTATCAGGGAAATGCATCAGCAAAATGAAGAGGAGCAACATTTAGTTTATTTAGTTTATTTAGTTGTAATTAGGCCAAAACATAGGATGAAATTAGTTTTTGAGATAAGGAAGTCTAGTATTGTCCAAATTAACCAATCCACGCAAATGTTTAGAAAGTGTAAGCTAATCAAAGAATTTTATTCCATCTAGTCTAGTACCCTTAGGTAATCATACATTACCTTTTACGCCAAACATGAGTGATTTTAAAATAGAGTTGAGATAGGAGAGTTATGCTTTGAGGTTTCTAAATTTCCCACTTTGATGGAAGTCAATCATTAAGGAATCTACCTCAATCCAAATATTGAGCCAACCTATTTGTAGGCAAATCTCAATAGCTTTGTTAACATCCATTAGCTCCGCAAAGAGAATATAACATGTAGTTAGAGGATAAGCAAAGGCACATAAAACTTTACCATTAAGGTTTCTGAAAAATGCCACCACAGCCAGAAATATTTTGAGAAATGGAGCCATCAATATTAATTTTAATAATATTATCATGAGGTTTTTTCCAATAAACAAGCTTATCATCTTTTCAATTGGGATGGTAGGTTAAAACCCATTTATTTACAAATTTACAACCTTTAAATTGATTGTAGTTAATTGAATTGGCATTAAATAAAGCTTGTTCCAAATTTACAGCCTTTATCATTTTTCAAATGATGCTTGTTCCACCAATTAAAGTTTGGTTTAAGCCTTTCAAGATTAAGCCAGAGGCGAATCATACCTTAGTAATTATGGGTGAGCCATCTAATTGATGGAGACAACATTTAAGAAATCAATGTGTTAGATCCACATATTTTGGAATCTGAATGAGGTAGAGGAGGTTAATCTATTAGAGGGATTTTTGATAAATATCAAAAGAAGAGAATGATCAGATAAAGTTCTACTCAAATGCTCAACTGAAGTATGAGGCCATTGATTGATCCAGAGAGAATTAAAAGAATCCTAGCTGTAGTCTAGAGTATGCCAAGTATAATATGAACCCATATAGCCAATATTAATCAGATTGTAATCAAGAATCATATTAGAAAATTCTTCCATGGAATGAATGTTACGAGAGCAACCTCCCTTTGTTTCTAAGGAAGAGAGAATAGTGTTAAAATCACCCGCTACCAACCAGGGTTTGTTGACCGAGGAGGCAAAGGTTCTTAAATTGTCCCAAAGGATATTCCTACCTACTCTTTTATAAGAAGCATAAATAAAGGAACCTAGAGCAGAGAAATCACCCAATGAGATGTGGACATTAACCAATTATTGAAGATCATCAAGGATAGATATATTGACTAAATTATTCCAAATACCAAATTTTACTATTATAAAAGAAGTTATGAAAGCGTTAGCAACATAGTTGATTTTAGAAGAGTGCATGAAAGGTTCAATAACAACAAGTAAGGCTATGTTTTGAATATCACAGAGACTTCTAATACGGTTGCAGACAATGAGAGTCCCAATACCTTAAACATTCCAAATTAGTAAGTTGATCATAATAAAATAAGAAAAGAAAAGAAAAGAGATTACTAAAGATATACAAAGCAAGAAGGGAAATAGAAACATTTATTTATGGGAAGTTGGGGAAGATTTAGTAGTTCTAGTGGAGCTATTAGTGAACATTTTTGCTTTAAGTGATTTTTTTAAATAGTTTGAAAAGGTCTATCTTTGTCCAAAGAATCACCATCCAGAGAGACTAATTTGTGATATTCAGAATAGGACTATTAGTCAAAGCATTTCTAATGGTAATTTCTCCTTCCTCAATGTTATTAAGTGGAGAGTAGATGCATCACTCTAAAGAGTAAGAGAAGGAGAGGTTCTGAAGCCATTAATAGCACAAATTTCAGGATCAATTTTAGAACTAGTTTTAAATTTGTTCCAACATCAAAGGATCAGCTCCAAAATTTGTTTTTAGATTTTATTCCAACCTTAAATTTCCATTCAAATCACCACTAAGGATCATATGAGTCTCCCTTTCACTACAAGAGGGGTAGGT
Source organism: Cymbidium sinense (assembly GCA_021442155.1). Taxonomy (NCBI): domain Eukaryota; kingdom Viridiplantae; phylum Streptophyta; class Magnoliopsida; order Asparagales; family Orchidaceae; genus Cymbidium; species Cymbidium sinense. The sequence continues at coordinate 372,458,351 of CM038214.1, read as the reverse complement.
TAGACTGAATCAAGGTATTATCTTGAGGAGGCAAATTATTACAATTAGGATTTAGGGTTTAGGGTTTAGGGTTTAGGGTTTAGGTTTTAGGTTTATGGTTTAGGATTTAGGGTTTTTAGGGTTTAGGGTTTAGGTTTTAGGTCTAGGGTTCAGGTTTTAGTTTAGGGTTTAGGTTTTGGTTTTTTTAACATAGAACAAATTCAAATTTAGCATTTCTTCTTTTTGATTTCATCAACCAAGTAACATACCAAGTTTTTAAGACACAAGGGATGATATAGATAAAAAATGAGCACGATAAATCCTCTAGATAACTACTGCCTTTTATAAGCAGGTCGACCATTCTTCAATTTCTTATGAACCACCCTGCCTCTCTAGGGATCCTCCATCATATTATCTTGACCACCACCACAGTATCAGGGCCCATAACCACCACTACTCTCACCACCACCTCCATATCTACCACAAGATCACCACCATATGATAAATGTCGCCATGTCTTTCACCTGATTTTGATCTAGTTGAGCCTAGTTTTAGGTTCTGTCATCAAGGCTATGCCCATTCTTGGGATTAGGTTAGTTTTAGAATTTATTTTTAATTTATTGCTTTAGGTTTAGTTTTTAGGTTTAGTTAGGGTTTGGTTTGGGTTTAAGGTTTAGTTTAGTGGTTTAGGGTTTTTTTTTATGCCTTTAGGGTTTAGGGTTTAGGGTTAGTTTTAGGGTTTAGGTTTTAGTTTTATGTTTAGATTTAGGGTTTTAGGTTTTGGGTGTTTTAGGTTCAGTGGTTGTGTTTAGGTTTTATTAGTTTTATTATCTGGGTTTAGTTTAGGGTTTAAGATTTAGGTTTAGGGTTTAGGGTTTTATTTTAAAAAATTAAAAATTGATAGGTTTAGGTTTATTTTGTTTATTTTTTATTTATTTTAGTTTATTTTTTATTTTTATTTTTTTACTTAGGTTTATTTTATTTAGTTTAGTTCATTTATTTTAGGTTTTTTATTTTATTTAGGTTTTTTATTTTAGTTTATTTTTTATGTTTAGGTTTATTTCTTATGCTTTTTTATTTTAGTTTATTTTAATTTATTTTATTTTTTAGGTTTAGTTTTATTTTTTATTTAGGTTTAGGTTTAGGTTTTTTTTTTTTTTAGGTTTAGTTTTGGTTTTATTTTAGGTTTATTTTTAAGTTTTATTTTTATTTAGGTTTAGGTTTCTTTTAGTTTATTTTATTTTATTTAGTTTAGTTTTTAGTTTATTTTAGGTTTAGTTTATTTTATTTTAGTTTTTTTTTTGTTTAGATTTTAGGTTTATTTTATCTAGTTTATTTTAAGTTTTCTTTTAGTTTATTTTATTTTATATTTTATTTAATTTTTAGGTTTATTTTTAGGTTTATTTTTTTTTTGGTTTAGGTTTCATTTAGTTTTATTTTATTTTATTTTAGGTTTATTTTATTTTATTTGATGTTTAGTTTATTTTATTTAGGTTTTTTTATTGGATGTTTAGTTTTTTTTATTTAGGTTTTATTTTATTTTATTTTAATTTTTTTAGTTTAGTTTATTTATTTTTTAGTTTTATTTTTTTTTATTTATTTTATTTTATTTTTATTTTGTTTTTGGTTTTATTTAGGTTTAGGTTTAGGTTTAGTTTTATTTTATTTTATTTTATTTTAGTTTAGTTTTATTTATTTTATTTTTTTATTTAGTTAGTTTTTTAGGTTTTTTTTTATTAGGGTTTAGTTTTAGATTTGGGTTTAGGTTTAGCATTTAGATCTGTTTTAAGGCTCAGGATGGGGTCAGGGTTTTAGGGTTTAGGCTTTGTGCTTTTTTGGCCTTGGCTTTTGGGTTTAGTGGCAGGTTTGTGGTTTAGGTTGCCTGTGGTAGGCTCAGAGTTTTGGGTTAAGGTTGGGGTTAGGGTTGGTTTTTTTATTTTTTTTTTTATTTGTTATTTTATAATTTAACCCATAAGTTTTAAATTTAGATTATTTGATTTATTTATTTTTATTTTAGTTTATTTTATTTTATTTATTTAGATTTATTTTATTTTATTTAATTTATTTATTTATTTTAGGTTTATTTATTTTAGTTTAGGTTTTTTTATTTTAGTTTATTATTTTATGTTTAGTTTTTAGTTTATTTTAGTTTAGTTTTATTTTTAGTTTATTTTTTGTTTTTGTTTATTTTTTATTTTTTCATTTAGGTTTATGTTTTATTTATAGGTTTTAGGTTTTTAGTTTTACTTTAGGTTTATTTTTAGGTTTTATTTTAGTTTAGGTTTAGTCTAATTTAAGTTTATTTTATCTTTAGGTTTTATTTATTTTAATTTAATTTTTTTAGTTTAGTTAATTTTATTATTTTATTTTAGGTTTAGTTTTTTTTAGTTAGTTTTAGGTTTATTTTTTGGGTTATTTTTTTAGGTTTAGATTTTATTTGGTTTTAATTTATTTTAGGTTTATTTTATTTTATTTTAGCTTTAATTTTATGTTTTTTTATTTTTTTTACTTTATTTTAGGTTTTATATTTTATTTTAGTTTTATTTTCTTTTATTTTTTTTTAGGTTTTTTTAGTTTTGGTTTTAGGTTTAGTTTTATTTAGGATTTTATTTTATTTTAATTTTTTTTATTTTAGTTTTTTTATTTATTTATTTTTTTTTTTAGTTTAGTTTATGTTTTTTATTTTTGGTTTAGGGTTTAAGGTTAGTTGAGCATTTATGGTTTAGGTTTTTTGGGTTTAGTTTTAGCCTTTTGTGTTGGGTTTTAGAGGGTTTGGGTTTAACTTTGAGTTTAGGATTTAGGGTTTTTTTAAGTAGGGAATAAATTCAGATTCAACATATATTCTTTTAGATTTCATCAACCAAGTAACACACCAAGTTTTTTAAGGCATAAATGACAACATAGATAAAAAATGAGCACGCATAGAGCAATTCAAAAAATTTAGATAACTAGAACCATTTCTGCTATAAAGACATAATTTCATAAGCAGTAAATTAGATCAACCGTTCTTCTATTTCTCCAGATCCCATCAAAACCACCCCAGCCTCTCGAGTAGCAGGATCTACCATCATATCCCGATCTGCCAGGCCATAGTGGCCAGTCACTCCTCAGCCACCACCACCACTACTCCGACCACCACCACCATATCCACCAGCACTTCCAGATCCCCCACCACCACTGTGATAAATGCCATCTCCGCGTTCGCCTCCATCGCAAGATCTAAATTGAGCCTGTTCACAATGATGTTCCTACCGATAAGGTTCTATCCAATTTTAGCATTTAGATTTAGGTTTAGGTTTATTAGGTTTTTAGGTTTAGATTTATTTTTTAATTTATTTAGTTACTTTAGGTCTAGGTTTAGGGTTTAGGGTTTAAGTTTTAGTTATTTTAGTTTAGGTTTTATTTTATTTTATTTTGTTTATTTTATTTTTATTTTAGGGTTAGGTTTTTTGTTTAGTTTAGGGTTTGGGTTTTATTTTTGATTTATTTTTAGGTTTTATTTTAGTTTTATTTTAGAGTTAGGTTTTATTTTGTTGTTATTTTATTTTATTTTAAGTTTATTTTATTTTTTTATGTTTAGTTTTATTTTATTAAGGTATTTTATTCTTATGTTTATTTTATTTTTTAGTTTATTTTAGGTTTTTCTTGAATTTATTTAGTTTTTTTATTTTAATTTTAGTTTTAGGTTTAAGTTTTAGTTTAGGTTTTTATTTTATTTTAATATTTTTATTTTGTTTTGTTTTTTTTGTTCATTTTATTTTAGGTTTTATTTAATTTAGGTTTAGGTTTTTAGATTTTTAGGGTTTAGGGTTTAGGGTTTAGGGTTTTAGTGTTTAGGGTTTAGGGTTAGGGTTCAAGGTTTAGGGTTTAGGGTTTAGTGTTTAGGCTTTAAGGTTTAGGGTTTTAGGGTTTAGGATTTAGGGTTTAGGGCTTAGGGTTTAAGGTTTAGGGTTTAGGGTTAGTTCAGGGTTTTGGGTTTAGGGTTTGGTGTTTTTTAGGGTTCTAGGTTTAGCATTGTAGGTTTAGGGTTTAGGGTTTCGGGTTAATTTTAGGGTTTAGGATTTAGGATATAGGGTTTAGGGTTGATTTTTTAGGGTTTATGTATTTTTTTTAGAAAAAAATTAAGTAAACCAGTAGGTTTTATTTTATTTAGTTTATTTAGTTTATCTTTTAATTAGGTTGATTTCACTTGAAGTAGTTTAATTGATTTGAGAATTTTAATTTGTGTTTCCTTTTGTTTCATTTGATTACACAACTAAGTATTATAAAGAGAGGAAAAGAGGATTGCCCTCTTTCATCCATACCTTCAGTCACTTTCTAAAGTATATTAATTTGATTTAGTTCTCTTTAGTGAATGGCTTATTAAATGATTTAATTAATCCTAAGTTTAGGTTCACTATAAATAATCCTATTGAAAATGAATGGTATCTTAAGATTAATTTAATTGAATTACTACCACATGACATATATTAAATCATTCCTTTCCATTACATGTAACATTCATATGATTTAATCCTAAGTGTATCTATACATGCAACATATTTTAGCACACTTATATGATGAATGTATGTGTATGTGTAGAATTTATATTTTATTTAATTGAATTATTTAAACATATTTATTTAAAACTTTATCCAAATTCTTATACAAAAGGAAAATAAGAATGAAATTAAATAGGCATGTGTCGTTGTTAAACTAGGGAAGTGAGGTAATCAAATGACCTCCTTGGAGCTAGCTAAAACCTCATATTCTAGGGATGTCCATACCATATACCCATTTGCATTCAAACATATGTAAATTCGTATACATGAACATAGGAAGGCTAGAATCATATGGTTAATTAATTCAACCACTTAGTCAATTATAAATGCATGCAATTTTAATGTAAAATGGGATTTTCATTCACTAATCACATATACATATTCATGTACAAAGATATAGGCAAGTACGTGTCATTATTAAACTAGGGAAGTGAGGTAATCAAATGATCTCCTTGGGGCTAACTATAGCCTTGTATTCCTAGGATGTCCAGACTATATACTTGCTTTTCTTGGACACACATGGATGTATACATAAATGAGGGAAAGAAAACCATGCAAAGATTGTATATTTTTTTGATTTATATATATGAATTAAAGCTCTATCCAAATTGTAATGTTGAAATACATATGAATGAAATCAAATGGGTATGTACCATTGTTAAACCATGAAAGTGAGGTAATCAAATGGCCTCCTTGGGGCTAGCTAAAGCCTCATATTCTCAGGATGTGTAGACTATATACCCATTACAATTCAATCTTATATAAATCAACACTTTAATAGAGGAAAGATAACTCACCATTCATACACTTAAGCTATAAGCACATGGATTTCTTATGTATTTATAACTAGCATCATAACACATATTATCATTCATTTATAAGCTTTTGAAAAATACATTTGGATTTAATAGTGATAATAGCCACACATATATTAATTGAAATCAACACAAGCAAGCTTACATAAATGAAATCCATTTTATTTTACTTGATTTTGAAAAGATGGATGCATGAATTCAAATGACATACCGAATTTAACATGATTGGAAAGAGGAAAATCAAATATAAGCATGTGATTTATTCAACCAAACTAGTTCTTAAGGACAATCAAAGCAAATAAGATTATTTAAAGCAAACCAAAGCTTCTTTGTTAATTAAGTTTTGGATTTAATTTGTTTTAAAGAGGAGAAGAGAAATCATCACTTGTTGTTTTAAACCCTTTCCCACATTAGTGATTTGATTTAATTTAAAGAAATGTAATTAATTTGATTTGATGTGTTAATTAAGTTGAACCTTTAATTAGATGAATTAATTACCCTTACCTATGTCACATTAAAGTAATTAACTAAATAATTATGAGCCAACATGATATGCATGGAAAATAAACTTGCAATGATCCTAAGAAATAAAATGGGCCTAATGAAATTGGCTCATGATTAATAGTTAATTAGATTAAGGGACTTAATTAATTACTCTTATGGTTTTCTCAAACATGTGTACTAACCATAATTTCATTAAACTCCTTTAAGTTATTAAACACCTAAAGAACTACCCCATGATTTAATTAATTAAGGTCTGATGTGATTATGATTTCAATTTGATTAAGTGATTTAATTAATAAGTTAAATCTTAATTAATTTCATTTTAAAAAAGGGTGAAATGAACATAGGAAAGGGGTCCCAACCCTATTCCTTAGTTCACTTACTATTGAATAATGATTAATAAACTCAATTAACCAATTTATTACTAATCATGGGATTAATTAATCATTAATTAACTTAAAGAGTAGTTTAGGTTTAATTAGTCAATTTTCTAATTAAGTGAGCAATAAATCCCAAGAAAATTATGGGAGGCAGAGGTCATCCCATTAAATTAACCCATAAAATTTGGGATTAATTGCCCAAGTAATTAAGGAGTAATTAAGCAAATTAATTTTGTAATTAAACCTTAATTACTATTCAAAATTAGTTAAGATCATTTTTAATTTATTCTCCTTTGAAATACCTTTAAAATGAGTATTTATTTGCATTTTTTTATTTCTCTATGCTTTTTTATGATTTTCAGAAGTTTCAGCCATTAAAAATGATTAATTAAGCCTAATTAAACCTAATCCTATTGGCGCCACATGGCGTGCTTTTCATGTGGTGCAGCGAGATTGGTTACTTAAAACTTATCCGACTCAATGCCTATGTGGCAGAGGCAGTTGCACTTTCTCGCTCACCGTCCGATCTAAGATCAGACATCTACGATTAATCCCACAGCTTAATAGGATTAAATCATATCGATCTAGTAGATCTAATCATCACCATCCATTCTAATCATGCGAAACGGGTGCATGATCTAACATCACATGAGTGAGGGAGAATGGAGTCCGTCCGCCATTGCTCACTTGATCCAAGCTTACTCGAGCTTGGATCAACTCCAAAAGGATTTCACACCTTCATGACATCGATCAGAGGGGATCCAATGGTCAAGATCACACGAGATGCAAGTTTTCCTCAAAAAGCTCCAACCCATATTTTTCTAAGGATCAGTTTTGGAAGCATACCTCACCGGAGCTCAAGACTAGTGGCTCGAATAATTGAGGAAGCTTCATCTAGTGGAGATGAAGTCTTATTGACCAGCAATTGGATCAATTGCTAAATAAAAATTAAAATTAAAATAAACTAAAATAAATAGAAAATAAACTAAATAAACCTAAACCTATGAGTTTACTTAATTAAAAAAAAACCACAACCTAAACCTAAACTCTAAACCTAAATCCTAAACCAAACCTTAAACCTAAACCTAAACTAACCTAAACTACATCCCAAACCTAAAGCCAAACCCAAAACCCTAAACTAACCTGGCTAACCTAAATCTAAACCTTAAACCCCAAACCCTAAATCCTAAACCTAAACTAAACCCACAGCCAAACTAGCTGAAACCCCTAATCCCTAAACCCTAAACTGCTAAAATACCCTAAACCACTCTAACTGACCTAAACTAACCTAACCACCACCCCTAAAAACTCCACCCTAAAACTGATCACCACCCTAACAGGCCTAAACTATGATCACTGACCTCCCTAAACCTAAACTATAAACCCTCCTAAAAAAAAAACTTAAACTAAATAAAATTTAAAATAAAAACTTTAATCTAAATAAAATAAAATTAAATTAAAATAAAACCTAAACTATAACCTAAACCTAAAATAAAATAAAATAAAATAAAATAAAATAAAATAAATAAATAAATAAACTAAACTAAAAATAAAATAAACATAAAATAAATAAAATAAAACTAAATAAAACCTAAACCTAAAATAAATAAACAAAAATAAAACCTAAACCTAATATGTAAAATAAATGAAATAAATAAAACTAAACCTAAACTAAAATAAAAGCTAAAATAAATAAAATCTAAAATTAAACATAAAATAAACTAAACCTAAACTTAAAAAACTAAATAAAATAAAATAAACTAAAATAAACCTAAACTAAAAAATAAAACCTAAAAATAATCCTAAAATAAAACTTAACAAATATAATTAAAACCTAAACCTAAACCAAGAAATGAAAATAAAACCTAAACCTAAAATAAACCTAAACATAAATTATACCTAAAAAATAACTAAAATAAAAACCTAAACTAAAATAAATATACCTAAAATAAATAAACTAAACTAAATAAAATAAAAAATAGACCTAGATAAAAATAAAAGAATAAAATAAACTAAAATAAAAAAATAAACTAAATAAACTTAAAAGCCCAAACTTTGAATCCTAAACCCTAAAGCTAAACTTATAATTCTAAACCTATAAACCCGCTAAACCCTAAATAACCACAACCCTAAACCCTAAACCTTAAACCACTAAACCCACAAACCTTATCCCTAACCCTAAACCCAACCTGTGCATAAACCTAAACCCTAAACCCTAAACCTAAACCCTAAACCCTAAACCCTAAACCCTAAATGCTAAACCCTAAACTAACCTTAAACCCTAAACCTAAACCCCATTCCTAAACTAAACCTAAAGTAATTAAATAAATTAAAAATAAACTTAAACACTAAAACCTTATAAACCTAAACCTAAATCTAAACCCAGAATGGGAAAACCTTGACGGAAGAACATTACATTAACTGACTTGGTCTAGATCTGGGTGGAGGAGGAAGTTATTATAGTTGTGGTGGGGATCTAGGGTCGGTGGATATTAACTTGGTGGTGGTAGTGGTGGTTATGGAGGAAAGAGCCGGAGGTTACAACCGTTGTGGTGGTGGAGGAGAGATCATGGATATTATGGTAGATCCGCCTACTCGAGGTGGTTTTAATGGGAACTGAGAAACTAAAGAACTAGATTTAATATCTTGCTTATGGGGTGTCTTTATAGTAGAGGCGATTCTAGTTATCTAGGGTTTTGATTTGCTATCTCATTTTTATCTATGTCATGCTTGTGTCTCAGAGAACTTGGTGTGTTACTTGGTTGATGAAATCAAAAAGAAGAAATGTTGAATCTGAATTTGTTCTCTATTAAAAAAAAAACCAAAAACCCTAAACTAAAACCTGAACCCTAAATATAAAACCTAAATCCTAAACCCAAAACCCTAAAAATAAATAAAAATATTTAAAAATAAAAAAACCTAACCCTAAACCCTGAACCCTAAAACTAAATATAAACCCTAATCCCTAAACCCTGAACTTACAACCCAAAAACCCCAAACCCTAAACAATAAATCCTAAACTCGAATAATAAACTAATAAAACACTAAACTAAACTAACTAAATAATAACTAAACTAACTAAATAATAACTAAAAAACTAATAAACTAATAATAACAAAACTAACTAAACTAATAAACAAAGTAATAACTAAATTAAACATAAAGAAAAACTAATAAAACTAAAATAAACTAAACCAAAACTAATAAAACTAAACTAAACTAATACTAAACTAAACTAAACTAACTAAACTAAACCCTAATAAAATAACTAATAGTAATAACTAACTAATAAACCTAAACCCAAACATAAATAACTTAATAAATAAAATTAATAAAACTAAACCAAATAACTAAACTAAATCTAATAACTAATAAACTAAAACTAATAAACTAACTAAATAATTAATAAATAACTAATAATAATAATTAACTAATAATAAACTAATCCAAACTAAACTAATAAACTAATAAATTAGCTAAAATAATAAATAAAAACTATAATAATAACCAATAATAATAAAACTAAAAAAACTAATAAACTAAAACAAAATAACTAATAATAACTAACATTAAACTAATAAACTAATAATAAAATAAACTAATTAAAACTAATAACTAAACTAATAATTATAATAATAAATTAAATAATAAACTAAATAATAAATAAAACTTAAATAAATAAATAAACTAAATAATAAAAATAATAATAAGCTAATAAAACTAACTAAACTAATAAACTAAAAACTAATCATAATAAAAAATAAACTAAACTAAAAACAAATAATAATTAAAAAACACTAAATAATAATAAAACCTAATAACATAAGAACTAACTAAACTAAACTAAAATTAATAATACTAAATAATAAATAACTAAAACTAAACTAAACTAATAAATATTAATAAACTAAATAAAAACTAACTAATAATATTTAATAATAATAAACTAATAATAATAACTAACCAATAATAATAACTAAACTAAACTAATAATAATAATAACTAAACTAATAATAATAATAAACTAAATAAATAAAACTAAACTAAAACTAATAAAACTAATATAATAAAGTAATAATAAAACTAAACTAAACTAAAATAACTAATAACTAAAATTAATAAGTAATTATAACTAATAAAAACTAATAAACTAATAATAAAAACTACTAAAACTAACAAATAACTAATCAAACCTAATAAACTAATAAATAATAATTAATAAAATAATTAACTAAAACTTAATAATATAATAAAAAATTTAAACTAATAATAAACTCAAAAACTCATAAAACTAAAATAATAATTAATTAACTAATATAATAAATAATAACTAAAAAATAACTAAAAAAACTAATTAATAAATAAACAAACCCTAATTAATAATAAACATTAAAACTAAAATAAAATATAATAATAATAATAATAAATAAATAATAATAACTAAATAAAAAAATAAGCCCAAACCCAACTAATAAACCTTAAAAACTATGTAATAAATAAACATAGTAATAACTAAGCCTAATAAACTAACTAACAACTAATAGAAAACTAATAATAAAACCACTAACTAAATAAATTAATAATAACTAACTAAAAATAAACTAATAACTAAATAAAACAAAACTAACTAAATAACTAAACTAAATAACCAGACTAATAAACCTAATAAATAAACTAATAGTAATAATAATAATAAATCAAACTAACAATAAATAAACTAATAAAACTATTAATAATAATAATAATTAATAACTAACTAACTAAAATAATAATAATAATAACTAATAATAAACTAACTAATAAATAACTAAATAACTAAACCATAAACCCTAACAAATAAATAAACTAAATAATAATAAAGCTAATAATAATAAACATAAACTAATAATAATAATAAACTAAAAAACTAATCTAAAATAAAACTATTAATAAAACTAACTAAAAATAATAATAATAATAAATAATAAATATAATAAGAACTAATAAAAACTAAACCATAAACTAAACTAAAAAAATAATAATAATAAACTAATAAACCTAAACCCATAACTAATAAACTAATAAACTAAACTAATAAACTAATAAAACTAACAAAACTAAACTAATAAAACTAAACCACTAAAAAACTATAACCTAAATAATAATAAAACCATAAACTAATAATAATAATTAACTCTAAATAAATAACTAATAAACTAATAAAATAATAAAAACTAACTAAAAAACTAACTAATAAATTTAAACTAACTAATAATAAGCCTAAACTCTAATGAACAATAATAAAAAAATAAACTAATAATAATAACTAAAACTAAACCTTAAACCTAAGCTAATAAACCATAAAAACTAATTAATAAATAAACAAAAAATAACTAAACCTAATAAACTAACTAATAACTAATAATAAATTAATAATAAAACACCTAACTAAAAAACTAATAATAACTAACTAATAATAAACTAATAACTAAGTAAAATAAAAAACTAAATAACTAATAAACTAATAATAAACTAACAATAATAATAAAACTAACTAACAATAACTAAACTAATAAAAACTAATAATAATAATAACTAATAACTAACTAACTAAACTAATAAACTAATAAAAAACTAATAAATAACTAAATAACTAAACCCTAAACCCTAACTAAATAAATAAACTAAATAATAATAATAAAAATAATAATAATAAACATAAACTAATAATAATAATAAACTAAAAAAAACTAATCTAAAAAAACTAATAATAAACCAACTAACTAAACTAATAATAAATAATAATAAATAATAATATTATAAACAAATAACTAAACCATAAACTAAACAAAAAAAACCAATAATAATAAACTAATAAACCTAAACCCATAACTAAACTAATAAAACTAATAAACTAAACTAATAAACTAATAAATAAACTAATAAAACTAAACTAATAAAACTAAACCACTAACTAAAACCTAAATAATAATAAAACCATAAATAATATTAATAATTAACTAAACTAATAAATAACTAACTAATAATAACTAAACTAACTAATAATAATAAATAAACTAAAAAAAACTAAAACCTCATAAACCAAAACTAATAAACTAATAAACTAAACTAAACCTATTACTAATAAGCTAAAATAATAATAACTAAAACTAAAACTAATAAAACTAAACTAAATAAACTAAACATAATATTAATAATAAACTAATAATAACCTAAAACTAATAAACACTAAAACTAAAACCTAAACCCTAAAACTAAACTAACCCTCTTATTGAGAGATTTCAGTATCCCTCGCATTTTTGGTGAGTTTTCAAGCAATTTCTCTCTTGGTTTCCATATAGATTATCAACTTTGGGCCAATCTCAACCTGTTCTTGTCACAATGCTGTTACTCATGGTGTCAGCTTCTTCAAATCCTTGGCATAAATCCCATGTGCTAATGGATCCCGCTTGGGCATCAGATTTTTTTGTGTAATCCTACCTCTAAATTACCTATTGTTACTAAATCTTTCAAAGTGGCTTTAGCATCTAAGAATTCCCCACTGAGCCTCCTTTGAATTTGCTTTATATTACTTTTAAAGATACTCCGGTAATGATTATTTTAGATGAGGATATTGAAAGATTAGCTGAGCCTTTTACTTTTTCTTTGATTGGAAAGTTTTCATTTAAAAGACCAATGATGGAAGATATTCATTCATTTTTTCATATCTTAAATTTATCTATTTATTTTTGTATTGTCCTGATTGATCCAAGGCATGTTCTGATTAAACTTTCTAATGACCTTGATTACAAAATAATTTTTTTAGGCGTTCTTACTATGTTTTTATTTGTCGAATGCATATTCTGAAGTGGACACTTATGTTTGATGTTAATTAAGAGTCTCTTATTGTTCCCATTTGGATTTTTTACCTAACTTGCAAAGTCATTTATTTAATCATCATATTCTTCTATTGGGTTGATTTTTGGTCGGCCTTTACAAATTGATCAAGCAATAGCTACTTCTTCTAGATCATCTGTTGCTAGAATTCTTGTAGAGATTGATATTACTAAAAAATATCTGAAAGAAATTTAGTTGGGTTCGAAGAAATGCTATTATTTTCAGAAAGTTGTTTTTGAGAACTTTGCCATTTTTTGTAATCATTGTAAGATTCATGGGCATGAAATTTCTGAATGCTTTATTGCTCATCCCTCTATTAGGAAGAAAATCACCAGTAAGAATTCAATTGTTGAAAAATAATGATGATTCTCTCAAGTTGGATAAAGAAAAATCTACTTTTCAAAATTTTGATGTTTTCCAAAATTAGATTTATGAATCTTCTAAAAAAGTTTTACCTTTTAATGATTTGTCCAATGCGGAAGGTAATTTTGAAGTTTCTGAAAAAGTTTTAAATAATAATCATGCTCTAAGTGTTTCTTTTGAAGATTCCATTAAAGGGAAGACTTTAGAGGTCGTGGTTCATGACTTTAATGGTTTGGATGTTGTGCATAAGTCCTTTCATGATGATGGATCGAATATTGTTAATGCTAACACCATTTCTTCCAATCAATTGCATGTTGTTTCTCTTTCTCTTATGTCTGCTTTAGATCATGGGAAAGAGACAATTTCTTTACCTTCTTTGATTTAAAATGGTGGTGAAAAGATTTTTCTTATTTATGATATTTTAACTTATGGTCCTGACAATCTTGTTAATATTGGTGATCCTTCTTTTAAAAAATAAGATTTAGATACCTATGACAATTCTCTTATTGTGAATATTTCTATTTTGGTTCAAAATGATGGTTTTTCTATGGATGGTAATTCTGTTCAAATCTTTGGTAATATGCTATGCATTTCTATGGGATTTGAATATTATTTTAATCCCTTACCTGAAGATTATACTAAAAATTTGAATTCTACTTCTCTTGCTTCTTTTATAAATGAAGATAGGGAGGACACTCTTCAGATTTTGTTGGAAGGTGAAAATATAGATATCTTCTTAATAAAGCTATTTCGCTCTTTCATTCACTTCTGATTCTAAAATGCATACTATTTCTGATTTTCCTTTGTCAGATGTTGTGGATGATTCTGAATGCTCTTCTTTGAAATTGATAGCTTCTGCTGATCCCCATGCCTTTTATAATAATATTGATCCATTTTTAGATGGAGATTTTTCAGAGAAAGGGCATGGTTATAAAACGGTTTACAAGAAGAAAAAAGTGTTCACATTTATGCCCCTCCTCACTTGCCGAGGGTTACTCGTTCCAAAGCTTCTTGAAAAGAATCTCTCCTATCCTTAGGAGGTTTTTGCTTTTGGCTGGTTTTTTCTATATTGGTTGAGCTTTTACTGTATGTTTTCTTGCTAGCTGGAGTATTGGCTTCTTGGCTAATTTTCCTCCTTCTGGCTTGGTGTTTCTGACTTCCTGTTTGTTGGGTTTTTTTTGGTGACCTTTGGCTGGTTGGTTTTATGTTGGTGGCTTTATTCCTATTGGCTTGCCTTTCATTGATTGGTGCTTTTGCTATTTGTTGGTGGTCGGTTGGGCATTTTATCCTTGTCATGTGATTTTTCCATTGGTTGGCTATTTCTCTAACTATTTATTTTAGCTTTTGCTGACCTTCTATTTTTTGTTGGTTGGTTTAGTTCTCTTGCTCTTTCCTGGGCTAGTTTTCTTGGGTGCTCTGTTTGTTTGCTTTCCTTTGGTTGGTGCCTTGGTGTCTTTGGATTGGTGTTGTTGTGGGCTCTATTGGCTTGGTACCTTTGTGGCTTTAAATTGGTGTTGTTGTGGGCTCTATTGCCTTTATCTTTAAGGGCTCTTTTTTTTTTGGCTGTCAGCTTCTTTTCTCACTCTTTTTTAAGAGGTGTTCATATTTTGTTATATTGGGATTGCCTTATTGTAATTTTATCTATTGGTCTCCTCTCTCTTTTTGTTTCCTTAGCTTCACTTTTCCTTTCGTTGTGTGGCTATTATGATAGGTTTGTATTTTTTTTTGGCTGTGATGGCTATGATGATATGATGGATTTTTTCCTTGATATTTATATGGCTGGTGACCATTCCTATTTGTAACCCTTCTTTGAAGCTGGATACACTTAGGATTTGATCCCCCTCATTATTGTGATTATCCTTCTTTCCTCTTATCTTACACAGTTTTCTTTTTCTCTTTATGTTTTATGATCTCCTTCTGGCTGAGATTTCTTGTAGGGTGTAGGTTCTCTTTTTCAATTGGTCTCTTCTTCTACTTGGAGGGAGCTGGAGTCTTACTGATGGTCTCTTTTTTCTTAGATGGTTGGAGTTGTCTTCAGTTGCAGGTTTCCTTTTCTTATGGATCTTTGTCTCTTTGGAGGTTCTTTTAGAGCTCCGTGGATTCTTCCCCTTTGTTGGCTTTTGCATGGCTTTTTTATCTTTTTTTCTTTATTGCCCTTTAATGTATTAGTTTAGGGACTAAACTCTTTAGGATTCTCTTATAGCTCATTTGAGCAGCAATTTTTTTCTTTTTCAGTTTAGTCTCTATTATCGCCTTCTTCTACCTATTTTCTAAGTAATAAATACTTTTTAGTTAAAAAAATTCTCCTAAACCCTAAAAGCCCTAAAGCCTAAACACTAAACTCGAATCCTAAACCCTAAACCCCTAAACTTTAAACCCTAAATCGTAAAGCCTAAACCCTAAAAACCTAAAAACCTAAACCTAAACTAAATAAAATTTAAAAATAAAATAAATAAATAAACCCAAAAAAAAAATAAATAAATAAAATAAAATAGAAACCTAAACTAAAACCTAAACCTAAATCTAAAAATAAAATAAAATAAAAAATAAAAATAAAAACCTAAACTAAACTAAAAAAATAAAATAATCCTAACAATATAAAACCTTAATAAAATAAAATAAAATAAAAACTTAAACCTAAAGAATAAACCTAAAAATAAAACCTAAAATAAATAAAAAACAAAACCTAAACCCTAAACTAAAAAAAAACTAAACCAAAAATAAAAATAAAATAAACAAAATAAAATAAACCTAAACCTAAACTAAAATAAACTAAACTAAAATAAATAAAACCTAAACCTAAACCTAAAATAAATTAAACCTAAACCTAAACCTAAACAAAATAAAATAAAATAAACTAAAAATAAATCTCAACCTAAAAAACTAAACAATAAAACCTAAAAATAAACCTAAAATAAAAACCTAAAACCTGAACCTAAAAATATAAAATAAAAACCTAAACCTAAACCTAAAAATAAAAAAATAAAAAATCTAAAATAAAATAAAATAAAACTCAACTAAAAAGTAAACATAAACCTATACCTAAACCCAAAAAATAAACTAAAATAAAAAACCTAAACTAAAATAAATAAACCTAAACTAAATAAACTAAACTAAATAAAAATAAAAAATAAACCTAAATAAAAAGAAAAAATAAAATAAACTAAAATAAATAAAAAATTAACTAAATTAACCTAAACCTCGGTTGCTTAAAAAAAAAAAAAAACCCTAAATCAAAATCAAAACCTAAAACCTAAACCCCAAAAACCTAATCCTAAACCTTAAATCCTAAACCTACTAAACCTTCAATCCTAAATCCACTACCCTAAACCCTAAACCCTAAATCTTAAACCCTAAAGCCAAACCCTAAACCACAAACCCCACCCTAAACACTAAAACCTAAACCCTAAACCTTAAAACCTAAAACCCTAAACTAAATAAAATCTAAAATAAAATAAATAGAAAAACCTAAAAAATTAAATAAATAAATAAAATAAAACCCCAAACTAAACTTAAACCTAAAAAAAATAAAATAAAATAAAAGAAAACTAAATAAAAATAAATAAAACATAAAGTAAAGTAAAAATAAAATAAATCTAAAATAAAACCTAAATAAAATAAAACTAAACGTAAAATAAAAATAAAATAAAATAAAACTAAATAAAACCTAACCTAAAGTAAACTAAAATAAAATAAAAAAAATAAAAAACCAAACCCTAAATTAAAAAAAAAACTAAACCTAAAATAAACAAAATAAAATAAACCTAATCCTAAACTAGATAAATAAAAATAAACCTAAAATAAAATAAACCCAAACCCTAAACTAAATAAAATAAAATAAACTAAAAATAAACTTAAACCTAAACTAAAAAACCCTAAAATAAAACCAAAACCTAAACCAAAAAAATAAAATAAAACCAACTAAACCTTAACATAAAAAATAAAATAAAATAAACAAGGCTAAAAATAATATAAACCTAAACCTAAACCTAAAAATAAACTAAAATAAATAAACTAGACTAAAAAAAATAAAAAAATAAAAAAAATAAATAAAACTAAACTAAATAAATTAAATAAACCTAAACATCTGGTTTGCTTAATTTAAATAAAACCTAAACACTAAACCCTTAACCCTAAACCCTAAATCCTAAACCTACCCTAAACCATAAACCCCAATCCTAAACCACCACGCTAAGCCTAAACTAAACCTAAACCCTAAACCCAAACCTCCCTAAACTACCACCTAAACAAACAACCCTAAACTAAACCCTAAAACCCAAAACCTAAACCTAAACTAAATAACCTAAAAAAAAAATTAAATAAAATACCTAAACCTAAATAAAAATTAAATTAAAAAAACTTTAACTAAACCTAAACCTAAACCTAAAAGCCAAAAAAAATAAAATAAAACTAAACTAAAGAAAATAAATAAAACCTAAACTAAACTAAAATAAAATAAACTAAAATACAAAAAAAAAAATAATAAAACTAAATGTAAGATAAAAATGAAATAAACCTAAAATAAAATAAAATAAAAACTAAATAAAAACCTAAACATGAAAAATTAACCTAAAAATAAAACCTAAAAGAAAACCTAAACCTAAAATAAAATAAATCTAAACTTAAACTTAAATATACTAAAGTAAAATAAATAAAACCTAAATCAAAACCTAAAATAAACTAAACCTAATCCTAAACTAAATGAAATAAAATAAAAATAATAATAATAAAAAAACCTAAAAAAAACCTAAACTAAAAAAAAAAAATAAAATAAAACCTAAACCTAAACTTAAAATAAAAAATAAACTTAAACTTAAAAATAAAATAAAATAAAACTAAACTAAAAATAAACATAAACCTAAACAATAAAACTAAAATAAAACACATAAACTAAAATAAGTAACCCTAAAATAAATAAATAAACTAAAATAAAATAAAATAAACCTAAATAAAATAATAAATTAACTAATAAATATAAAATAAACTAAATTAACTAAACATGGGTTTACTTGGTTTTAAAAAACCTAAACCCTAAACCCTCAAACTAACCCCTAAACTAAACCCTAAATAAAAATCCTAACCATAAACCCTAAACCCTAACCCTAAACCTACTAACTATAAACTCACACCTAAACCCTACACAAACCCAAAACTAAAACCCAAAACCAACCCTACAACCTAAATCCTAAACCTTAACCCCCAAACCTTAACCCCTAGCTCAAAAAATCCAAAAAAAAGCACTAAACTACATAAACCCATCAATAAAATAAATAAATAAACCTAAACCTAAATAAAATAAAAATTGAAATAAAATAAAACCAACTAAAACTAAAACCTAAACCTAAACCTAAACCTAACTAAACATAGAAATAAAAAAAAAATAAAAAATAAAACTAAACTAAAATAAAATAAATAAGATCTTAAAACTAAAATAAAAAATAAAATAAACCTAAAAATAAAAAACCTAAATAAAATAAAACCAAAAAGTAAAATAAAAATAAAATAAGCCTAAAATAAAATAAAAAATAAAATAAAATAAAACCTAAACTTAAAAAATAAACTTAAAATGAAACCTAAAAATAAATAAAAATAAAACCTAAACCCTAAGCTAAAAACATAAACCTAAAATAAATAAAATAAAATAAACTTAAACCTAAATAAAAAAAATAAAACCTAAGCATGACTTAAAATAAACTAAGCGTAAACCAAAACTAAATAAAATAAAATAAACTAAAATAAACCTAAACCTAAACTAAAAAATAAAACCTAAATATAAACCTAAAATAAAAACTTAAAAAATTAAAATAAGAACGAAAACCTAAACCTTAAAATAAAAAATAAAACCTAAACCTAGAAAATAAGCATAAACCTTAACCTAAATAAAAAAATAAACTAAAATAAAAACTACTAATATAAATAAAACCTAAAAAATAAAAAACTAAATAATAATTAAAATAAACCTAAATAAAAAATAAAATAAAATAAAATAAAAAATAAACTAAATAAACCTAAACTACTTTAAAAACTGACCTAAACTAAACCATAAATCAAAACTAAACCTAAATCATAAACCCTAAACTCCTGCTCCTAAACTAAACTAACTCTCCTAAACTAACCTCCCTAAACCCTAAATCCTAAACCCTAACCTGAACCCTAAATCTAAACCACCCCTTAAATCCCTAAATCCTCTAAACTCCTCCACTCCCTTTACTAAACCCCAGGCCCAAACCCTCTCTAAACTTAACCTAAACTAAACTCCTAAACCACTCACCTCACATACAACACTCCCCTACCACACACTAAAACCTTAAATCCTAAATCCCTAAACCCTAAACCCTAAACCTCAAACCCTAAATATCTAAAACCTAAATAAAATAAAATAAAATCTAATAAAATAAAATAAAATAAAAAACTAAACTAAAACCTAAACTTAAAAATAATAAGAAAAAATAAAAATAAAATTAAAATAAAATAAATAAAAACCTAAACCTAAGAGTAAAACCTAAATATAATAAAACTAAACATAAAATAAGAATAAAATAAACCTAAAATAAAAGAAAAAATAAAACTAAAGCCTAAAGATAAAAATAAATAAAAAATAAATAAACCTAAACATAAACCTAAACTAAAATAAAATAAAATAAACATAAACCTAAACTAAAATAAACTAACCTAAAAAAAACCTAAACCTAAAATAAACTAAACTAAACCTAAACCTAAACTAAAATAAAATAAAATATAAACTAAAATAAATGAAACCTAAACTAAAATAAAAAACCTAAACCTAAACCTAAAATAAAAACCTAAACCTAAAGTAAAACCAAATTAAAAACTAAAAATACTAAAATAAAATCCTAAACTAAATAAATAAACCTAAAATGGATAAACTAAACTAAATAAAATACCAAATAAACTAAATAAAAATGAAAATAAAATAAACTAAAATAAATAAAAAATAAACAAAAGAAGCTAAATGAACCTAAAGCCACCAATTTACTTAATTTAAAAAAATATATATAAGCCCTAAATCCTAAACCCTAAGCCCTAAACCTACAACCTACAACCCTAAACCCTAAACCCTAAACCCTAAAACCTTAAACCCTAAACCCTAAACCTTAAACCCTAAACCCTAAACCCTAAACCTCAATCCTAAACCCTAAACCCTAACCTAAAACCAAACCTAAACCCTAAATCCTAACCCAAACCCTAAATCCTAAACCCTAAACCCTAAACCCTAAACTAACCCTAAACCCTAAACCCTAAACCCTAAACCCTAAACTAACCTTAAACACTAAGAATAGGCTGAACCTTGATGGCAGGAACATCACCGTCAACTAGGCTCAGTCTAGATTTGGCGGTGGAGGTGAAGGCAAAGGTGGCGGTTATCGCAGTGGTGGTGGAAAATTTGGGGGTTCTGGTGGATAAGGAGGTGGTGGTCATGGTGGTTAAGGCGGGAGGAGTGGCGAGTTTCTTGTCATTGATGGTGGCAAAGGGAGAGATCAGGGATATGATGGTAGATCCTGCTACTCGAGAGGCGGGGGTGGTTTTGATAGGAATTGGAGAAACTTAAGAATGATCGATCTGATCTATGAACTGTGTCTTTATAATAGAGACAATTCTACTTATCTAGAGTTTCTATGGGTGCTCATTTTCGATCTATGTCATCGCTTGGGTCTTAGAAAACTTGGGGTGCTACTTGGTTCATGAAATCGAAAGAAGAAATGTTGAATCTGAATTTGTTCTTTGTTTAAAAAAATAAAACCTTAAACCCTTAACCCTAAACAAATATTTAAACCCTAAACCTAAATCTTAAACACTAAACCCTAAACACCAAACCCTAAACCTTAAACCCTAAACCCTAAACTCTAAACTAATCCTAAACCCTAAACATTAAAAAGCTTGAAACCTAAACCTAAACTAAATAAAACCAATAAATAAAATAAATAAATAAAATATAAACCTAAACAAAATAAATAAAATAAAAATAGAAACTAAAACTTAAATATAAACCTAAACCTAAAAAGAAAATAAAATAAAAATTTAAAACTAAAATAAAATAAAATAAATAAAAACCTAAACTAAACTGAAAATTAAAAAACATAAATAAAATAAAAACTGAACCTAAATTAAAAATAAAATAAACCTAAAATCAAATAAAATAAAAAACTAAATAGAAACCTAAAAATAAACCTAAAATAAAATCCACAAATAAATCAATAAAAAAACTAAATCTAAACTAAAAAAAAATCTAAACCTAAAATAAAAAATAAAATAAATAAACTAAAATAAACCTAAACTAAAATAAATAAATCCTAAACCTAAACCTAAAATAAACTTAACCAAAGCCTAAACCTCAAATAAATAAAATTAAATAAACTAAAATTAAACCTAAACATAAACTAAAAAATAAAACATAAAAATAAACTTAAAATAAAAACCTAAAACCAAAACCTAAAAAAAATAAAATAAATACTTAAACCTAAACCTAAAAATAAAAAATAAAAGAAAAATAAAAGTCAACTAAAAAATAAACTTTAACATAGAAAATTAACTAAAATAAAAAACCTAAACTAAAATAAATAAACCTAAAATAAATAAACTAAACTAAATAAAAATAAAAAATATACCAAAATAAAAATAAAAAATAAAATAAACTAAAATAAATAAAAAATAAACTAAATAAACCTAAATCAAAAACCTAAATCCTAAACCCTAAACCCTAAACCCAAAACTCAAACCCTAAACCATGACCCTAAACCATAAACCCTAAACCTAAACCCCAAACCTAAAACCCAAAACTAAACCTAAACTAAATAAAACAAAAATAAAATAAATAAATAAACCTAATCTAAATAAAATAAATAAAATAAAATAAAATAAAATAAACTAGACCTACCTAAACTTAAACCTAAACCTAAAAATAAAATAAAATAAAATAAACTAAAATAAAATAAATAAAACCTAAACTAAAAATAAAATAAACCTAAAATTAAAAACCAAATAAAAAAAAAATCCAAACGAAAATAAAATTAAAATAAACCTAAAATAAAGTAAAATAAAATCTAAATAAAACCTAAACTTAAAACAAAACATAAAAAATAAAAATAAAACCTAAACCCTAATCTAAAAAATCTAAACCTAAAATAAACAAAATAAAATAAACTGGCTAAACTAAAATAAACTAAATAAAATAAATAATACCTAAAAAACCTATAATAAACTTATCCTAAACCCAAACTAAATAAATAAACTAATAAACTAAACATAAACTAAAAATAAAACTAAAATAAACCTAAAAAATAAAATAAAAAAACCTAAACCTAAAATAAAAATAAAACCTAAACCTAAAATAAAATATAAATAAAATAAATAAAATAAATCTAAACTAAACTAAACAAAAAAAATAAACTAAAATAAATAAATTAAACTAAATAAGAATAAAATAAGCCTAAATAAAATTTTAAAAAATAAAATAAATAAAATAAATAAACATAAATAAACCATTTACCATTAAAAAAAATAAAATAAAGAAAATAAAATAAAAAATAAAAATTAACCCTAACCCCTAAACCCTTACCCTACCTAAAACCCTAAAAACCCTACCCTAAACCACACAAACCCTAAACCTAAACTCAAACCCTAAACCCTAAACTGACCTAAACCCTAAACCAAACCTAAACCCTAAAACCTAAAACCTAAACCTAAACTAAATAAAATCTAAAATAAAATAAATAAAACTTAAACCTAAATTAAATAAAATAAAATAAAATATAAACTAAACTAAAACCTAAACTACCTAAACTAAACCTAAAATAAAATAAAATAAAACTAAAATAAAATAAAATAAATAAAACCTCAAACTAAAATAAAATAAAATAACTAAAATATAAAACCTAAATAAAATAAATAAAATAAAAATAAAATAAACCTAAAATAAAAATAAAAAACTAAATGAAAAAACTTAAAAATAAACCAAAATAAAAAAATAAAACCTAAAACCTAAACTAAAAAAAAACTAAACCTAAAATAAACAATAAAAAAATAATCTTAACCCTAAATTATAATAAATAAATCATAAAGCAAAACTTAAAATAAACTAAACCTAAACCCTAAACTAAATAAAATTAAATAAACTTAAACCTAAACTAAAAAAATAAATAAATAAAAACCTAAACTAAACCTAAAATAATAAATAAAACTTAAAGTTAAAAATAAAATAAAATTAAAATTAAATAAAAATAAAATAAACCTAAACTTAAAATAAACTAAAATAAAAAAAATTTAAACTCAATTAAATAAACTAGACTAAATAAAAAAATAAACCTAAATAAAAATAAAAAAATAAAATGAACTAAAATAAATTAAAATTAAAGTAAATAAATTAAATAAACTTAAACCTATGGATTTAGTTAATTTAAAAAAGAAACCTAAACACTAAATCCTAAACCCTAAACCCTGAAACCCTAAACCCAAAAAACCCTAAACCCAAAACACTAAACCTTGCCATAAAAACCAAACCCTAAACCCTAAACCTGAGCCCTAAACCTAAACCCTACACTGAGCCTAAACCTTAAACCCTAAAACCCTAAACCCTAAAACCAAAAAACTAAACCCTAAAAAAACTACCTAAAATAAACAAAATAAAATAAACCTAAAAAATAAAATAATCTAAACTAAAATAATTAAAACCTAAACTACTAAACTACAAAACTAAAGGCATCCAAACTAAATAAATAAACTAAAAATAAACCTACATAAAATTAAAATTAAAAAAAACCTAAAAAAAAAAAACCTAAGCTTAAAATAAAATAAAAGCCTAAATAAAATAAAAACCTAAATAAATAAAATATAATATAAAATAATAAAAAAATAAACTAAATAAAAAATAAATAAAATAATAATAAAATAAACTAAAAAACTAACTAAACTAAATATAAACCCTCGGGGTTCCTTTTAAAGAAAATCTACCCTATCCCAACCTACCATAAACCTTAAACTCTCCTCCTACCCAAAACTCTCTACCCTAATCCCCTAATCCTACACCCACCTGACCCTACCACTCCACACCCTAAACCTCCTTCCACACTAAACCTTCCTAAACCCTCTAAAACCACTAACTTAAACCTACCCAACCTAAACCCAAAACCTAAAACAAATCCCACAAACCTAAAACTAAACTTTAAACTAAACCTAAACCTAAAACCTAAACCCTAAACTAAACTCTAAACAAACCTAAATCCAAAACCTACAACCCTAAACCTAAACTAACCTAAACAAGCAGGCAAAACCTTAATGGCGGGATCACCATCAACTAGGCTCAGTCGATTTGGTGGTGGAGGTGAAGGTGGTGGTTATCATAGTGGTGGTGGGGATCTAGGGTGTTGGTGGATATGGAGGTGGTGGTGGATGGAGTGGGAGAAGCGATAGTCATTAAAGCCGTAGTGGTGGTGGAGGGAGAGATCAGGGATATGATGGTGTATCTAGCTACTCGAGAGGTGGGGGTGGTTCTGATGGGAACTGGAGAAACTGAAGAATGGATGATCCGATCTATTGCTTATGGAACTATGTCTTTATAGTACAAATAGTTCTACTTATCTAGGGTTTTTGATTTACACTATAGGTGCTCATTTTTTATCTATGTCGTCGCTTGTGTCTTAGAAAGCTTGGGGTGCTACTTGGTTGATGAAATCAAAAAGAAGAAATGTTTAATCTGAATTTCTCCTCTATTAAAAAAACTTTAAACCCTAAACCCTAAACCCTAATAATGGGGAAAACATTGATGATAGGAACATCACCACCCAAACTCACTCTAGATCTACGGTGGAGGTGAAGGTGGAGGTGGCATTATCCGTGGTGGTGG
This sequence comes from Cymbidium sinense, assembly GCA_021442155.1. Lineage (NCBI taxonomy): Eukaryota > Viridiplantae > Streptophyta > Magnoliopsida > Asparagales > Orchidaceae > Cymbidium > Cymbidium sinense. The sequence goes on along the minus strand of CM038214.1, from coordinate 372,433,033 downwards.
GGATCTAGTCGGTGGATATGGAGGTGGTGGGCGGTGGTTATGGAGGTGGGAGGAGCAACAAAGTTACAAGCTGTGGTGTGGCGGAGGAGAGATCGGATATGATGGCGATCCTACTCGAGAGGCGGGGATGGTTGATGGGAACTGAAGAATGTCAATTCGACTTTATTAAACTATGTCTTTATAGTAGATGATTCTTCTTATCTAGGGTTTTGATTTTCTCTATGGGTGCTCATTTTTTTATCTATAATATGCATCTTAGAAAACTTGGGGTGATACTTGGTTCATGAAATCAAAAGAAGAAATGTTGAATCAATTTATTCTCTCTTAAAAAAAACCTTAAACCTAAATCCTAAATCCTAAACCAAAACAGCTAAACCCAAACTCCAAACTAAACCTAAACCCTAAACCCTAAACACTAAACACTAAACCTAAACCCTAAAAAGCTCTAAACTTAAACTTAAATGAAATAAAACCTAACAATAAAATATCTAAAAAAACCTAAACTAACATAAAATAAAATAAAAACATAAACTAAAACATATACCTAAACCTAAACCTAAAAAGAAAATAAAATAAAAAATTAAAACACATAAAATGAAATAAATAAAACCTAAACTAAACTAAAAATAAAAAACTTAAATAAAATAAAGACTAAAATAAAATAAAAATAAATAAAATAAAATAAAATAAAAACAAAATAAAAATAAACCTAAAAATAAACCTAAAAAAAATATGTAATAAATAAAACCTAAACCCTAAACTAAAAAAGCTAAACCTAAAATAAAATAAAATAAACAAATAAAATAAACCTAAACCTAAACTAAAATAAACTAAACTAAAATAAATAAATCCTAAACCTAAACCTAAACCTAAACTTAAACTAAATAAAATAAAATAAACTAAAAATAAACTTAAACCAAAACTAAAAAATAAAACCTAAAAATAAACATAAAATAAAAACTTAAAACCTAAACTTGAAAAAATAAAATAGAAACCTAAACTAAAAATAAAAATGAACAAACCTAAAATAAAATAAAATAAACTCAACTAAATAATAAACCTAAACTTAAAATAAACTAAAATAAAAAACTAAAATAAATAAACTAAATAAAAAAATTTACCTAAATAAAAAAATAAAATAAACTCAAATAAATAAAATAAACAAATCAAACCTCGGTTTACTTAATTTAAGAAAAAAACCCTAAACCCTAAATCCTAAACCACAAACCCTAAATCCTAATCCCAAAATTAAAATCTAAACCCTAAACACAACCTAAACACATCCTACCACAACCTAAACCATAAACCCCAAAACCCTAACACCTAAACCCTAAACCCTAAACCCTAAAAACTAAACCCTAAACCCTAAACCCTAAAACCCTAAACCCTAAACCCTAAACCCTAAACCCTAAAATCCTAAATCTTGAACCCTAAACCCTAATTCCAACAAACCCAAACCTAAACTCTAAACCACAGAATGGGGAGAACCTTGATAATAGAACATCACCGTCAACCAGCTTTCTAAATATTGTGGTGGAGGTGAAGGAGGTGAAGGTTATCATAATGGGTGGGGTATCTAGAGGTGATGGATATGAAGGTGGTGGTCAGAGTAGTGGTGGTTATGAAGGCTGGAGGAGTGATGAAGGTTACAGCCATGGTGGTGGTGGAGGGAGAGATCAATAATATGATGGTGAATCCTACTACTCGAAAGGCGTGGGTGGTTCTGATGGGAGCTATCAAAACTGAAGAATGACCAATCCGATCTATTGCTTATGGAATTATGTCTATACAGTAGAGATAGTTCTACTTATCTAGGGTTTTGATTTGCTCTGGGTGCTCATTTTTTATCTTTGTTGTTGCTTTTGTCTTAGAAAACTTGGGTGCTACTTGGTTGATGAAATCAAAAGAAGAAATGTTGAATCAATTTGTTCTCTATTAAAAAAAACATTAAACCCAACCCTAAACTAAAACTTATGCCCCTAATAAACCCTAAACTTTAAACCCTAAAAGCCCTAAGCACTAAACACTAAACCATAAATCCCAAACCCTAAACTCTAAACCCTAAACCCTAAACCCTAAACCCTAAAAGCCTAAACCCTAAAACTATATACCCTAAACCCTAAAACCTATAACCCTAATCCCAAAACCCTAAACCCTAATCTCTAAACTAACCCTAAACCCTAAACCCTAAACCGTAAAGCTTGAATAAGGATGTTATTAGGAGTAGATCTAAAGAATGACGTAATCCTAACATAGTTATGGTAGCTATAGAACATGTCTTCAAGAGACTTTCCCTTAACTATTAGAGATTTGAATACCCTAAACCCTAACCCTAAATAAAATTATAATACCATATATTATAGTATGATGTAGCATCATATATTTGAGCATGTAGTGATGTGTTTTTGGATGTTATATGATGTTTTGAAATGTTTTAGTATATTATGGTATTGTGCCATATAGTCTATATTAATATAAATCATAAAAATATTGATTTAATAAATCAGATGATGAAATTTGTTAAATTTGAAGTGGGAATTAGGTTGTAGTACCAAAGTTATGCTACGTCACTTGTAGTCTAAAAAGTAAGATTATATATTCAAAACAAATATTATATGTTGTAGCATAGTATAGCATCATATATCGTAATATATTATTCTGCGCATCTTAAATTCTTTAGTATTTTACAATCATGCAATCTAACCTACACTAGCATTATTTATAAAAGTGTTGATTTAGACTTTAAAATGGTATAATTTGGCCAAATTCATAATAGGTAGAGCATGACATCTTAATAAATTGTTCCAATTTAAAATATGTAAGTGATACGACTAAAATATATAGTTTTTTATTATTTAGACTAATTTTATGATTTTTTTTATCTTATGCAATCCCTTGTGATGTGATATGCAATATAATATAATATAATATGTTATTGTGTATTATAATATAGGATGCCATAATATAGTGTAGCTTCATGCATTATAGCACATTATGTATTACTACTTTATTGTTTAGCATATTTTAGTTCATTATAGTATGATAGAGAGTTTGTACTAGTATAATTCATAAAAATATTGATTTATAGTCTGAGATGATGGGATTTGGCCAAATTTAAGGCAAACTTAGAGAACATCATCGGGGGTGTGGTATGGTGTGTCTTTTAATTAAAATATTGGAATTTTGCATCCAAAATAAATGTTCATTTTCCAACCAAAATTTATAAATTTTTTGCTCAAAGTGATTCATTTTAAGGTGTAATGTAAGATAATATATTATATGAAAGCATATTAAAATATAATGTACATGACAATATAACTTCACATTTATATGAATGTGGTGGTTTGTTACTAAATGTTATTCTATATTTTAGTATGTTTTACTTTTGTTATAATACATTAGGTCAAAACTCACAAAAATTTTAACTTGTAGGTTGACATGGAAGAATTTGCCAAATTCACGGCACACCAAAGAACCAACACCAAAAAATTCATTTATTTTGTACCATTTCTAATAGAAAAATAACCAATTTACATCCAAAATGAACATTATTCATATTTTGAAAAAATTTTGTTATTTGTTCCTTTTAAGTGATTCTAATGAGGTGTAATGTTAGACAGTATATTATATTATATTATATTATAATATAATATAGTGTGTTAATTCACACTATAATATGTTTAGCATGATATTGTATAGTTAGTTTGAGCTTGCACCATCACAAATCTTAAAAACCTAAACCTAAAAACAAAACATAAAAATAAAACCTAAACCCTAATCTAAAAAAATATAAACCTAAAATAAACAAAATAAAATAAACCTAAACTTAAACTAAAATAAACTAAATAAAAATAAATAATACCTAAACCTAAACCTATAATAAACTAATCCTAAACCCAAAACTAAATAAAATAAACTAAAAATAAACCTAAACATAAACTACAAAATAAAACCTAAAAAATACCTAAAATAAAATAAAATAAAACCAAAACCTAAACCTAAAAAAAAATAAAACCTAAACCTAAAATAAAATATATAAAATAAATAAAACTAAACTAAAACCTAAACCTAAACAAAAAAATAAACTAAAATAAATAAACTAAACTAAATAAGAATAAAATAAGCCTAAATAAAATTTTAAAAAATAAACTAAAATAAATAAAAAATACTAACTAAATAAACATACCCACCACTTTGCTTAATTAAAAAAATAAAAGTAAAAGATAAAAAAAAACCCTAACCCTAAACCTTAACCTTAAAACTAACCTAAACCCTTAACCTACCTCCAAACCCAGGCCCAAAACCCTAAACCCTAATCAAACCTAAACCCTAAACCTGACCCTAAACCTAAACCTGACTCCCTAACCCTACCCTAAACCCTAAACCCTAAACCCTAAACCTAAACCTAAAAGTAAAACCTAAACCTAAACTAAATAAAATCTAAAAATAAAATAAATAAAACTTAAACATAATAAAAATAAAATAAAATATAAATTAAAACCTAACTAAACCTAAACCTAAAAAATAAAATAAAATAAAAAAACTAAAATAAAATAAAATAAATATCCTCAACTAAACTAAAAAATAAAATAACTAAAAAAAAAAATAAAATAAAAAAAGTAAGCTAAAATAAAAATAAATAAACCTAAATTAAAATAAAATAAAACTAAATGAAAACCTAAACTTAAAATAAAATAAAAAATAAACCTAAAAATAAAGAAAAAGTAAAACCTAAACCCTAAACTAAAAAAAATCTAAACCTAAAATAAACAAAATAAAATAATCTTAACCCTAAATTAAAATAAATAAAGCACAAACCTAAACCTAAAATAAACTAAACCTAAACCCTAAACTAAAGAAAGTTAAATAAACTAAAATTAAACTTAAAACTAAACTAAAAAAAAACCTAAAACCTAAACTAAAAAAATAAATAAATAAAAACCTAAACCTAAACCTAAAAATAATAAATAAACCTTAAAGTAAAAAAATAAAATAAAAATATAACTAATCAAAAAAATAAAGATGAACCTAAACCTAAACCTAAATAATAAACTAAAATAACAACACTTAAACTCAAATAAATAAACTAGACTAAATAAAAAATAAACCTAAATAAAAATAAAAAAATAAAATGAAATAAAATAAATTAAAGTTAAAGTAAATAAATTAAATAAACCTAAACCTATGGGTTTAGTTAATTAAAAAAAAGAAACATAAACACTAAATCCTAAACCCTAAACCCTAAAACCCTAAACCCAAAACCCTAAAAAAACCCTAAACCTAGCCATAAACCCTAAACTAAACCTAAATTCTAAACCTAAAACCACTAAACCCTAAACCCTAAACCCTAAACCCTAAACCCTAAAAAGCAAAAACCTAAACCATAAACTAAAAATAAAACCTAAACCTAAAATAAAAAAATAAAATAAACCTAAACCTAAACTAAAATAATCTAAACTAAAATAATTTAAACCTAAACCTAAACCTGATAAAATAAACCAAAACTAAATAAAATAAACTAAAATAAACCTAAACATAAACTAAAAAAAAACCTAAAATAAACCTAAAATAAAACATAAAACCTAAGCTTAAAAAAAAATAAAGAAAAAACTAAACCTAAAAAAAAAAAATAAAACCTTCCTAAAAAATAAATATAAATATAAATAAATAAAATAATAAACCAAAAAATTAAAATAAATAAAATAAACTAAATAAAAAATAAAATAAACCTAAATAAAATAATAAATAAACTAAAAACTAAAATAAACATGACCTGTGGGTTCAAATTTAGAAAATCTACCACTCCTACCACCCCACCTACCATAACCCTAACCCACCCTAAACCCCTAAAATCTAACCCTCCATCCCTAATCCTCTACACCTAAACCCAAACCCTAAACCTCTAAACCTAAACCTTACCACCCCCAACTAAACCCTAAACCCTTAAACCCTAAACTTAAACCCTAAACCTCCTCCTTAAACCCCAAAAACCCCAAAACCCTAAATCCTAAACCTAAACCCTAAAACTCTAAACTTTAAACCCTAACCCTAAACCTAAACCTAAACCTACTCAACCCACCCTAAAACCTACAACACTAAACTAACCCTAAACCCTAAGAATGAGCAAAACCTTGATGGAAGGAACATCACCGCCAACTAGGCTCAGTGTAGATTTGGTGGTGGAGGTGAAGGTGGCGGTGGCATTTATCATAGTGGTGGTGGGGGATCTGGGGGTGCCGGTGGATATGGAGGTGGTGGTCGGAGCAGTGGTGGTTATGGAGGTGGGAGAAGTGACAATCGTTAAAGCCATAGTGGTGGTGGAGGGAGAGATCAGGGATATGATGGTGGATCTCGCTACTCGAGAAGCGACAGTGGTTCTGATGGGAACTGGAGAAATTGAAGAACGAATGATCCGATCTGCTGCTTATGGAATAGTGTCTTTATAGTACAAATGGTTCTACTTATCTAGGGTTTTTGATTTACTCTATCGGTGCTCATTTTTTATCTATGTCGCCGCTTATGTCTTAGAAAGCTTGGGGTGTTACTTGGTTGATGAAATCAAAAAGAAGAAATGTTTAATCTGAATTTGTCCTCTATTAAAAAAACTTAAACCCTAAACCCTAAACCCTAAGAATGGGCAAAACATTGACGATAGGAACATCACCGTCAACTAGGCTCACTCTAGATCTAGCGGTGGAGGCGAAGGTGGAGGTGGCTGTTATCGCAATGGTGGCAGGGGATCTAGAGGTGGTGGTCAGAGCAGTGGTGGTTATGGAGGTGGGAGGAGTGATAGAAGTTATAACTATGGTGGTGGCGGAGGGAGAGATCGAGGATATGATGGCAGATCCTGCTACTCGAGAGGCGGGGTGGTTCTGATGGGAACTGGAGGAACTGAAGAATGTCCAATTCGATCAACTTTTTATTAAACTATGTCTTTATAGTAGAGATGATTCTTCTTATCTAGGGTTTTTGATTTTCTCTATGGGTGCTCATTTTTATATCATCTTGCATCTTAGAAAACTTGGGGTGATACTTGTTTCATGAAATCAAAAAGAAGAAATGTTGAATCTGAATTTGTTCTCTGTTAAAAAAAAACCTTAAACCCTAAACCCTAAATCCTAAACCAAAAACCTAAACCCCAAACCCTAAACTCCAAACCCAAACCCTAAACCCTAAACACTAAACCCTAAACTAACCCTAAACCCTAAACCCTAAAAAGCTCAATACTTAAACTTAAACTAAATAAAACCTAAAAATAAAATTTCTAAAAAAACCTAAACTAACATAAAAATAAAATAAAATAAAACATAAACTAAAACATATACCTAAAACCTAAAAGAAAATAAAATAAAAAATAAAAACTCAACTAAAATGAAATAAATAAAACCTAAACTAAACTAAAAAATAAAAACTTAAATAAAATAAAGACTAAACCTAAAATAAAAAAATAAAATAAACTAAAATAAAATAAAATAAAACAAAATAAAACCTAAACCTAAACCCAAAATATATAATAAATAAAACCTAAACCCTAAACTAAAAAAAAAAATAAATAAAAAAATAAAATAAACAAACTAAAATAAACCTAAACCTAAACTAAAATAAACTAAACTAAAATAAATAAATCCTAAACCTAAACCTAAACCTAAACTTAAACTAAATAATAAAATAAAACTAAAAATAAACTTAAAAAAACTAAAAATAAAACCTAAAATAAACATAAAATAAAAACTTAAAACTAAACATAAAATAAAATAGAAACCTAATCTAAACCTAAAAATAAAAAAATACCTAAACCTAAAATAAAATAAAAAATAAAACTCAACTAAATAATAAACCTAAACTTAAAATATAAACAATAAATAAATAAAATAAATAAATAAATAAATTTACCTAAATAAAATAAAATAAACTCAAATAAATAAAATTTAAATAAATAAAAACTTAATTTAAGAAAATAAATAAACCTAAACCCTAAACCAAACTACTAATCCCACTAACCCTAAACCCTAACCAACCCTAAACCTTCCTACACCTACCCTACCAACCCCAAAACCCTAAACCCTAAACCCACAAACCTAAACCTCCCTCCAAACCCTAAACCCTAAAACCCTAAATCTTAAACCCTAAACCCTAATTCTTAAAATCTACAACCCTAAACCCTAAACTCCAAACCCTAAACCCTAAACCCTAAGAATGGGCAGAACCTTGACAATAGGAACATCACCGTCAACTAAGCTCAGTCTAAATATTATGGTGGAGGTGAAGGCGGAGGCGAAGGGTAACACAATGGTGGTGGGGTATCTGGAGGTGTTGATGGATATGAAGGTGGTGGTCGGAGTAGTGGTGGTTATGAAGGCTGGAGGAGTGATGAAGGTTACAACCATGGTGGTGGTGGAGGGAGATATCAATAATATGATGGTGAATCCTACTACTCGAAAGGTGAGGGTGGTTCTGATGGGAGCTATAGAAACTAAAGAATGACTGATCGGATCTATTGCTTATGGAATTGTGTCTATACAGTAGAGATAGTTCTACTTATCTAGGGTTTTTGATTTGCTCTATGGGTGCTCATTTTTTATCTTTGTTGTTACTTGTGTCTTAGAAAACTTGGGGTGCTACTTGGTTGATGAAATCAAAAAGAAGGAATGTTGAATCTGAATTTATTCTCTATTAAAAAAAACATTAAATCCTAAACCCTAAACCCTAAACTAAAACTTATGCCCTAAACCTAAAACTTAAACCCTAAACTCTAAACCTAAAAACCCTAAGCCCTAAACACTAAACCATAAATCCTAAACCCTAAACTCTAAACCATAAACCCTAAACCCTAAACCCTAAACCCTAAAACCCTAAACCCTAAAACTATAAACCCTAAACCCTAAAACCTACAACCCTAAACCCTAAAAAACCCTAAACCCTAAACCCTAATCCCTAAACTAACCCTAAACCCTAAACCCTAAAAACCTAAACCCTAAACTCTAAACTAACCTAAACCCTAAACCTTAAACCTTGAATAAGGATGTTATTAGAGTAGATCTAAAGAATGACCTAATCTATTATGGTAGCTATAGAAAATGTCTTCAAGAGACTTTCCCTTGACTAGATGAATACCCTAAACCCTAACCCTAAATCATATTATAATACCATATATTATTGTATGATGTTGCAACATATATTTGAGCATGTAGTGATGTGTTTTTGGATGTTATATGATGTTTTGAAATGTTTTAGGATATTATGGTATTTTGCCCTATAAGTCTATATTAATATAAATCATAAAAATATTATTTAATAAATCGATGATGAAATTTGTTAAATTTGAAGAGGGAATTAGGTTGTAGTACCAAAGTTATGCTACGCCACTTGTAGTCTAAAAAGTTAGATTTTATATTCAAAACAAATATTATATGTTGTAGCATAGTATAGCATCATATATCATAATATATTATTAGCATCTTAAATTCTTTTAGTATTTTACAATCATGCCTCAATACTAGCATTATTTATAAAAATGTTGATTTAGACTTTAAAATGGTAGAATTTGGCCAAATTCATAATAGGTAGAGCATGACATCTTAATAAATTGTTCCAATTTAAAATATGTAAGTGATACTACTAAAATATATAGTTTTTTATTATTTAGACTAATTTTATGATTTTTTATTTTATGCAATCCCTTGTGATGTGATATGCAATATAATATAATATAATATGTTATTGTGTATTATAATATAGGATGCCATAACATAGTGTAGCTTCATGCATTGTAGCATACGATTGTGTATTACTACTTGTTGTTTAGCATATTTTAGTTCATTATAGTATGATGTAGTAGAGTTTGTACTAGTATAATTCATAAAAATATTAATTTATAGTCTGAGATGATGGTATTTGGCCAAATTTAAGGCAAACTTTGGAGAACATCATCGGGGGTGTGGTATGGTGTGTCTTTTAATCAAAAGATTGGAATTTTGCATCCAAATTAATTATTCATTTTCCAACCAAAATTAATACATTTTTTGATCAAAGTGATTCATTTTAAGGTGTAATGTAGGATAATATATTATATGAAAGCATATTAAAATATAATGTACATAATAATATAACTTCACATTTATATGAATGTGGTGGTTTGTTACTAAATGTTATTGTACATTTTAGTATGTTTTACTTTTATTATAATACATTGGGCAATGGTCACTTGTTTGGAATATGTGAGTCCCTATGCTTTCTTCCTAACTTTGCCATTATAAACCAATGCGGGCCTTGTTAGTATGATAGACTTCACTGCCCAGCTAGTAAGCTACCTCATGTTGATTTTGTTTAAGAAGATGTGAGTCCCAGCTTTTTTTTTTCTTGAACTAATCATCATGATCTAACTAGGTCGAGTATATTTGAGATTTAGGATAAGTCCCCCTGAGGCTCCTTTCCTCTTGACTACATTTGAATTGATATAAGTCCTCCATCTACATTCACTTAGTAGTCACCCTAGGTCGGATAGCACCTATTGAGCCAAAGACAGACTATCCCAGTAATCAATTTTGCTATAGGAAGATGTGAATCCCCGACACTTTCTTCCTAGGCTGATTATCATGATGGGCACCTTAAGTTGGTTGATGTTTTGCTATCTTGTGGCTCACGGTGGATACACCACTCTTGGCGGTGAGTCCCACGCTTTCTCTTTGAGTTGGCCACTAAATACCTAATTGATATATGACCATGTCATCTTCTTTGAGGTTTTGGATTAAGCCCTTAGTGGCCCCTCTCCCTGGCACTCTATTTGGATCACATCTTTTGAGACCCCATTTAGACACTACCGGGTTACTTTTGGATTAGGCGGTCCCCTCTCCCGGTAACCACCACGTGGTTGGAGAATTTGTTCAGTGGATCGTAGATTCTCCCTTAGTTCAGTAAATCTAAGATGAGCCTAGGCTGATATAAGCTCTTTCTCAGTTTGATCCCTCAATTTAACAGGATCCATGTTAAAACAAACTAAATAAATAAATAAAAAATATTCACTTTTGGATTAGGAATTCAAGCCCCCAAAGGGCCCCTTTTCTCAAGCAAGCATCCTATTTTTTAGAGGCGGTCGTGAGAACTCCCTATAGGAATTGCCTGACTACTTGAGTTGAGATAAATCCCAAGGTCGGTACTCACTCTGTAGTCCCCCTTAGGTCGGGTTGAATCTATTTTGCCACTGGCGGTTGCCCCGGTCATTACGCTGGAAGATGTAAGACTATGATGCATTCTTTCTAGCATGGATCATGAAATAGCAGGCGACCTAGGTCGGTTTATTTGTTGTCCAAAGAAAATGATCACCCGAGTGGTCTTTTGTAGTGGAAGATGTGAGTCCCTAAACTTTCTTCCCTTGAATTGATCATTACCGGCGAAAGGCACTCCTTTGGTGGATAGTTCTCCCTATCGAGGAAGCTATTCCTTTGGTTCA